>CM053626.1:3735217-3746641 GCA_028646595.1 Phalanger gymnotis | reverse complement strand
GCTCTGAGTCCCAAAATAAGCCAAAGGAGCTGTGACATCAGGCCAGCTCAGCAACTGCAGGCCTGAGCCCATCAGCATCTATCAGAAACTATAGTTGGTGCTGGCTGGAATGACCAGGCTCCCAACCACGAGGCAGGCAGGCACATACACCCTAGAATTCTCACAATACAGAGGAGGATACTCAGATCTGGAGAAAATGGGTGACTTTTCCAAGGTCACACAGGTGCTCAGAAGAAGAACCAAGATTAGAACCCAGAATCACAGGATGGGAACAAAGGAATGCCATCTATTTAAGTCCCTAGTGTGTGCCAAGAGCTGAGTCGAGTGCTTTACAAATATCTCCTCTGATCGTCACATTCTACCTGGAGCCAGGTGTTACAATTCTCTCCATCTTACAGTTGAAGAAACTGATGAGGGCAGAAGTTAAAGGGCTCATGCAGGGTCACACAGCTAGTGTCACACAAGTGTCAAAGGTAATATTTGAACTTCCCAAATCCAGGCCCAGTGTGCTATCCACTGTGCTACCTGGCCACCTCATAAACGAGAGGTCATTAAGTCCAGCTTCCTTATTTTACATATGAAGAAACTGAGGCACAGAGACAAAGTGACTCGCCTGGAATAACTCAATGAATAAGTGACTGAGGTAGGTCTTCCAGCCTCCCAATCTAGTGTCCTACATGCTGTGCCTTATTCCAAGTGGCCAACTTTCTCATGCTCTGTGCTTGCCTCTACATGCAGGTGTCCTGGATAGGACACAGCAAAAACAACATGGTGACCAGGAAGGAGCTCCCAATGTGGAGGAAGAGTCCCTGGCTTTGAATGTCAGTGCCTGCACTTCTTACCTGGAGGACCTGGAGGAGGTGACCTCACCTTCCCAATCGCATTCCCTCAGCTGTCAAAGGCAGGCTGGAGGAGATGCCTCTAAGGCCTCTTCCCTCTCTGAGGCAGCTGCCAACAGTCTGAAGTGGGAAGGTTCTCTCACCCAGAAACAGAGTAACAGCTAGAGAAGGCCGTGAACACTAGGATCCCTGAGCAAGTACGTTTTAACAGGACAAATGGAGGCCACAGCCAGAAAGATGGGCAGGAAGCATGGAGGGAGGCTACAGCTGGGAAAGCCATCCCTATGGGAGAAGTGCCCTGCCACAGTCAGGAATGGGCTGGCTTCTTACCTTCTCTCCTTCAGCAGGAGAAAGTGTGTGAGGCAGCCAAGCAACCACTCCAAAGTGTGGCCCAAAGAGCCAGAGCTCTGCATGATTCAGAAAGGAACCTCATCTACTCTACTCATGCTTGTGTGAACACGCACACACGCATGCACATGTGAACATGTACACACTCATGCTTGTGTGAACATGCACACTCACGCACCCATCACCTCTCCCTCCCCACTAATGTCTTTTCTACAAAAGGGAAGCAGTTTCAAGGTTAATGAAGTAGGAAGCAGGGTAGGAAACCCACCACCACCCCACAGGGGCAGAGTGGCCTGAATTTCAGAGGGTCTTTATTGAAACAGGCAGGTAGCTGAGACTCTCTTGCAGCTCAGAAAGCTGAATCACCCTCCTTCCTGGGCCACACTGCTCCATACATTGGCTCTGGAGATCATTTTTTCATAGACCATTTCAAGGGAGAGAAGAAAGATCAGTAAGGAGAAACTGAGGCAGAACAGAAAATAAGCTGAGTCTCCTCTTTAAGCAGAGGAAGGAAAACATCCATTAAGGGATACAAAAGCCTCTCTATTCTCTGCAAGGCAAAGGTGCTTTAGAGCTCATGCCCACGAAGGGAGCTGCAGATACATCGATGAGGTGGCTGCTCCATGCCCGGCCCCTGACAATGGGTGAGCGATCCCTCCCAAGCGCATCCGGCAGCCACGCTTCCCCTCCAGTCGTGCTCCTCACCCGTCACCTCCTTTATCCCAGTGCGCAGGTCACAGCAAGACCTCAACAAATGCTTTTTGGGTTGTTCACTCACTTATTCGTCATGGTAGCATCTCTGAATTCTTGGCGAGAGGCCTGACTCTCTTAAAGCTACACCCCTCCACAGCAGCCTTGCCAATGCATCTCCAGATCTATTTAAAGTGTCTGTCACAAAATAAATCAATCACCGGGATTCCAATCACCAAGGGCCGCGCTACATCCACGGAGACTGTAGGGCACAGCGGACAAAGCTAATCTTAGAGACAACAGAGACCTGGAAATACAAGAGGTTTCACATAGAAAACAGCTTTTTTAAACAGAAATTGAAGATCACAAAGAGCCGGGGGCATAAGTGAGAATCTTAGCACTCAGGAAAAGCAGGATGGAAAGGGCCCTCATTGAAGGAATGAGATGCGGGACCCCACCACAGAGTGCGCAGGCAGAGACACAGGGACACCTGCTCCAGGCTGCTGTTGGCGGATGGGGAGAGGAAATCATTCCTGGACGCCTGAGGCTACAAAGGATGTATTGCCCCAAGGAGAAGACCTGTTGTCCCGCCCTTGTTACACTTCTGAACCGAATTCTCGTCTGCCAACAAATCATCTGTGGAGTGCCCACCAAGTATCTAGCAGCATCCTAACAAGGGGCTCATCAAAAAGAAGTCATAGGTCACAGGACTCCAAAGCAGAAGGAACCTCAGGTCACCTAATTTAACCCCTTCATAATATTTATAAAGTAACCGAGGCTGAGAAAACTGAATTCCACATTTCTCTGCTATTGTGTTACTGTATCTCCTCCAAGGGCTTATGCAGAAGCACAGGACATAACATCTCATTGGGGAGATCAGTCAATCCATAAGCATGTACTATGCACCTACTGTGTGCTAGACATTACAAGAGGCACCAGTGATACAAAGACAAAGTGAATGGCACTGAGTGCTCTACTGAGGCAAATGACACATACATAATTACACGTATACCAGCACTTCTGAGCCAAGCAATGATGGTGTAGTCAGAGAGAGGAGCTGCCAAAGGCATGGGAGAAGGGAGAGATATGTGAAGACACAGGTGATGGGCCAGGCTTCCCTGGACCTTCAAGGACAGGTGGGCTGTGAAACTGCTGAATACTGAGCTGGAGGACTTCAGGAGACATCTAGGTCAAGTTGTCATTTTACAGATGAGTAAATCAAGTCCAGAGAGAGATTGAGGGACTTGCTCTTGGTCATGTAGTGGCCCAGATGGGGCCTTCCTCCTAGCCTATAATGGGCCAGAGAAAATCTTGGCCAACCCCTGAGCACAGCTGGATAAACAGACTGAATGCCTCCAGGACATTTGTGCCCCAAGAAGCCTGCGGCACAACACTAGTGAGGGGCCATCGGTTTCATACAGCCATCCATCTCCATCCTCCTGGGATAACTTTAGGATCCTGGCAACAGATGACCTCCAGACATCCAAACTGGCTTAGTCATTGCTGCCACTGATGACGTCATATCTTTCCTTAAACTCAATGAATCCAGCACAGGGATTCTTGTAATGTCCCTGGTCTTTCACATGAAACTTTATTCAGCATAGAACCCGCCTACTGGACTACCCCTGACCTATTGATTCTACTAATAGTAGTCTGTGGGAGCGAGGCCAGAAGTACCTTGCCAGTGATGAAGAGCAAGGAACTTTCAAAGAGCTTTTTCCTATTAGTATTCACAGGGGTGTGTGTGTGTGTGTGTGTGTGTGTGTGTGTGTGTGTGTGAGTGTGTTTTAAGTTATAAAGAACTGGGTCTGGAAAGCAGGGACATTTTCAAAGAAGGAAAAAAGTCATTAGCACACATAAAAATAAAGGCAGCAGAATATTGATGGTGGTAATTTAGGAACGCTGGCAAAGTCTGTGGCTCAGGCTTAAAGGAACCGAAAGAAATCAAGTCCCCGTGGTATATTACCAAGACAAAATGGCCTCGGGGTGGAACCAGATGGTGACTTGAGTCCTTGCCCATGCCTAGCAGCCTGGTGAGCAGGCAGCCCCCAGGAAGAGGCGGGCAGAGCAAGTATTCACCTGAGTTTGTCCCACTTCCTTCCCACCACCTGTATGCTAGTCAGGTCAATCACCTTCCCCTTCTCCAGTTTGTCCTTCTAAAAGCCACATTCTGAGCTCAGCCCTAAATCTCTTTTCACTAACATCATCTGGGGGTAGAGGCCCCTGTTTAGAAACAAGTCAATTTTGGATCAAGTGGGTCCAGGTCTGTTAGCAATTACAAAGCTGTGCCTTTATAGAGAGCCCTGAGATCAGACAAGATACTTCTGGACATCTCTCTGAGCCACAGAGAATACCATGGAAATGAAGATTGGTTTAGGAGTAGAGAGATCTGAGTTTTTATCACACACCATGTCACTTTGGACAGGCCAGGTAACTTCTTGGAAAATCAATGTCAACATCTGCATGGGTGGGTGGGAGGATGGTCGGGAAAGAGGGAACCAATCATTTTCCAGGGTCTCTTCTGGCACCAGCCATCTCTTCATCTCCGGAGGCCTGGCCCATGGCCATATTGAGAACGCCTATTTCTACAGTTCTTGGAAGGTTGCTAGGTTGTTTTTGTTTATTTATTCCACCCCCCTCCAAGCCTAGATACTTAGCAATTCATCAGCATCATTCCCCCTCCTCCCACATGTACACACAGAGTCTATTATCTTTACTCTTTTTCAAGCTTTATTGTGACACAGTTCTCCTAGGTTTTTCTCCTACTTCTTTCCTCCTCCTTCAGCTTTGCTCCCACACCGCCAGGTATCAATGGTGATCTCAAAGTACATACTCAGTGCTGGGGAGGAAAAAGAGGCTGAGGATCACACAAATGGTTTTCCCTTCCCACATGAGAAAATGGGGTAAAAAAAAAACACTCGTTTAAGTGATCCCTGGAGAACTGGAGATAGAATACACAAGTGGTGGGGAGCCAGAATAAAACCTAAGAAGAAGGCTGGCTGGTAGACCTGTCTCAAGGAGATCTGCCTTCTTTCATGAGTGACGAGGCAGAATGAAGGTCCCTGAAGTTGATAGAGCAGTTTAGTCGGAGCATTTTGGTCAACGTCATCCATGTATCTTCAACTTCAATCCCCACTGTGATCAGGCAGCATGAAGACCACCCGTATTCTGTCGACATGGAAGTGCCCAGGAGAACTGAGGTCTGACCATCCCTGCCTTCATCCATCCCTGTGCAGCTGATTTTATTTTTAATAACAAGGTATAGAGCTTCATATTTATTCCTACCAGATTTTTCCTAGTAAATGTCATTTTATTAGACTTAGTCCATGATACTAAACTGATTGTCATCCAGATTCTAGCAGCCACCAACCTCCATTGCTCACTCTTTCAGCCTCATGTTACCCACAGATTTACTAGGCAAGCTACTGATGATGTCGAGCCATGGACAAACAAAACAGCAACCACAACCACCACACCAAAACCCACTGGACAGACCAGGACCACGATGGTGCCCTGGGGGTGATTAACTAGCACTGAGCTCCTTAGCCTGAAGTCTGGGGTTAGATTTCAGGAGATTTGTGAACTTAGGTGGGGAAAAACACATCTTTAAGCATACAACTTTGCAACCCTATGTATCTTACTTTACACATTTGGAAGCATTATAGAGGTTTATAAACTTCACCAGCCACCCAAGGGGGTCACAACTTTAAAAGCAAATGAATCACTTCTCCAACAATTGCCTTCAGGGTTAGGGTCAAAGGGAGAAGACAAAGAAGAAAAGCTACAGGGCTCCACGATGGGAGTGTGGGCGAAGAAGATGGCTTTTAGGGAGGCTTGCAGAATCCAGGCTCCAACCCAACACAGACCCCTAATAACCCATATCACTGGACGTCTGAGCTTGGCCACGCTGTTAATGTAAAAGTGTGGCCACGAGTAGTTGCCAGGAAGCTGTAAGCAGAACAAACAGTAGGTAAGGAAGGAATTCACAGTACCCTCCTGATGTATCTTACTTTTTGGAAAGTTCTACTAAACTATGTCCCGTTTTCAAGTAAACTTAATGTTATATGAACTGTTTATTCCTGACCTGTGGCAGGGCCTCCCAAGCTCACATTGGCTTAATCAGCCACAGTCAAACACACTGTACCTTGACACCAACATACCATTTTGGTCCTCTTTGAGAATAAAGGACAATAACCAACCACTAAACCGTGTCATTTCAGCTCTTATAAAATAGTACAGTTCCCAGAATAAGGAAGAAGCACAGGGTTCTGAAACCATAAACATGTAGGAGATGTGATTCCCTAAGTGTACAGAATTCTTAGTGCGGAAACTCCCTCCAAAAAGAGAAGTGATCACTTCTCTCTGACTTAATCAGTAACTCCTAGACTCTTGAGTCACAGACATTGTAAGTGACTTGCCCAAAGGAGAACCTCTCATTATGTATCAGAGGCCAGATTTGAACTCAGGCTGTCCTGACTTCCAACCCAGTCCCCTGCTCACTTCCCCACACTGCCTCCGGGGACTCTTGTGCTGACAGCATGACAGATGCTCCTAATCTGGCAGCTGAATATTAATAGTAAGAGATTTTCCTTGACAAAGTGACCTATGAATGACCAGGCTTAGCCAAATTAATAAACATGCACCTGACACTTTAGAGATGAAAAAAACACTGTCAGCACTAAGCAGAAAGATATGTGTTTCCGGAAACTGGGGGAAAAAAATCCTATAATATATGACACATTTAAATTACCAGGATTAAGGAAATGTTAAAAATCTATTCAGCAACATTTTCTGGCTAGAAAGTCTCTTTATTTTACAGGGTAAGAAAGCCACAAACAAATGCAGGACCACATTATTACAACACCTGCCCACCCTATAAACTCCTAGCAGCATTCTGATGATCTCATCTCACTTAATCTGCCATATCTGAAGACATAATGTGGCTCCCAGAAGCCACAAGACAAGTAATCCTACAGTGAATCTTCCTTAGCCCTGTAAAAATTTTACCTTGAAATCAAAAAGGGATTTCAAATCGATTAAAAGGGCAGGAGGGTCCCATATACGTGGGATAACTCTGGGCTCCCCTTCCAAGATGGCTGCATTTGAGAAGATTCACAGGAAACCATCAGAGAAAAGAAAACCCCTACAGGCCCTCCCCTCCCACCCCAGAAAGAGCAGGCATGATCTCTGAAGGCTGAACCCAGAAGCAGACCCACTCTTTCAGGCAGAAAAAATAGTCTGCTATGTCCCAGAAAGGAAAGGCTCCAGAGGCGTCCTGCTCAAATGCTGACCAACCCCCCCACACACACACACATTGGTGCTATGCCCCCCCCATAAGATGACATCAAATTCAATATCATAATATGTTGTTGATTTCTCCCTCCCTGATACCAGCAGCAAGAAAAGAATAAACCTGCTGTCTCTTCCCTCTAATCTTCCTCTGTCATGTGTGTGTGTGTGTGTGTGTGTGTGTATGTGTGTGTGCAAGTGAGCTCCAGATGGCATGAAGCCGCAGGTGGGAAGAAGCTAATAAACCCAGAAAACAGTGTAATATTAGGATAGGAAATGGCTGACCTTCAAATACACACATGTCAGCTGCCAGATAATGGATGGGGAGGGAGCAGAGGGTGAGTAGCCATGGAAGGAAGCACCTGTGCATCTCTGCTCAAGCATGGCAGAGTGGGAAGGTGGGCATAAGCTGCTGGGCTGCTTCGAAACAGGCTCTCAGACTCTTGCCCTTGGCCACAGTCAGGATCCAGCAGTTAAGTCAAGGCAATGCTCTGGGAAACAGCCTCAAAATGTGGTGGTGCCATGTTCTGAAGCCACTGTGCTTTCAAATGAAAAAAAAAAACAAAAAACAAAAACTCCCCTTCCCTTGACATTTCCTAAAGCCTTCGTTCACATGCTCAGTAGAACATAAATGGCAGGTCCTTGCCTACTGACCCCCACAAGAGCAAGAGTAGAGGGGGTAGAGTGTGCCAGTCTGGACATTCTCACTGCAAAGAATCCAGAAGACAGAAAAGAGGCAATTAAAAACAAGGATAGCCCTTCAGAGAAACAAATGAAGGAATTCAGAGGATCACACATGGCAGCTGAAAATAACTCACCAGGCCCCTCGTCCAATGCCCTAGTGTTAAAGATGAGGAATCTAAGGCCCCAAGGACTTAAGTGACCCACCCAAATCCACACGGGCAGAACAAATCAGAGCAAGGACTGGAACCCGGGTCCTAAGACTCCAAATTCAGTGCTAGGTCCACTACATCAAAGGCAACAAGAAAAATCATTTCACAGGACTCTTGGTCACCTCCTATGGCAGAGCTTATGATAATTTTGTGCCAAAGAATGACCACAAAAAAATTTTCAGCTTCTTCATGTATAAGGTAGTAAAATGTCTAACAATTAGAAGAACCCAGAGGAGCCTGGGCTGTCTCTGGAGGTGATTGGTTATCCTCCTCAGAGATATTCTATTTTCTTTAAGGGAAAAAATTAGTGAGCACTGGCCATGATGACCAATGAATACCATCACAAAAAGAAAGTGACATATTTTAACAGACAAGAAATTACTTGTTATCAAATTAGAAGTCATTCCTGGATCAGCAGTGTATGTGTACACTTACATACACACATACACATATGTATAGAAATATAAGCATACACCCACACATATAACACATATGGATTATGCATGTATAGACATGCACATATACACCCACACCCACATATGTGTATACAAACATTTGCACATACCCACACGTATATGTAAGTACATGTGTGTAGACATGTGTGCATAGACATATATACATGCATATGTGTCTATATGTGTATGTATACACATACAATTCAACTCCTGAATTGATAGAATAAAGACAGAAGTTAAAAGAGTTAGCAGGAGTTAAAGATGAGAATTCTTTTTTAAAAAGGTATACAGGGTATATCCTGAACCAATCTGACCTATTTAACCAAGTCATTGATGCTGATAAATGGGACAGAGATGGAGGAAAGGATATTGACACTGATTACCCTCATTTCATACAGAAGTTTAACTGTTAATCGATGGCACTAAAGAGTCTATCTAAAGAGCCTGAAGCCGTTTTACTCAACAAACTTTGTTGCCAAATGACAGCAAAGGGCCATAACTGTTCATAGAATATAAACTCGTTGCAAATTCTTCTGGAGAATGATGGTGGAATGTTATTCCCAGCATCACCTCTTTAAGCCAAGAGAAGCCGTAGAGCATCAATATAGTTTAATGAAAGTTTGGAGAGACCTGAGCGAAGTTATCACAAGGACTTTTAAGGGTGAAACTGGAAGGACAACAGACTAATGGAGGGTGAAAAATATATCTCAAGAGTGTTAAAAACAAACTCTGCCATCAAGAGCGAAACCACCCCATGTGGAGTCAAACACCATAGTCCCGAGCTTCTACAGGAGGCAGAAGGAATTTTGAATGGAATAAAGATGGAAACAGCAGATAGGCTGAATGAACTATCTGTAGAAAAGGTCCATCAATGCTGGAGGTGATGCTAGTGTGAGGGTATGGGGTCACCAAGTATAAAGAGGAGAAAGAAGATACCAAGGGGGGAGGGAGTCTCAGATCTTACTGTAACCAAAAACGTGTGACCAACAATTAGCAACTCTCCCTCACCCAGCCCCTCTCTCCCTGCTGCTGCTGCTGCTCCTCCCTTCATCCTCACATAATTGCCAGAAGGTGTAGAGAACACAAGATCTCTCTGGCTTATTATTTGTTGACTCTAAAATACCCATTGACTCAGAAGAGCAAAAGGCAACATAAAAGACTGCTCCCTTTAACAAAATCTCTTCTGCACAATTCTGAGAAGTCTCTAACAAGTCCAGGCAACCTTGTGAAATATCCCTCCAATCATTAGTATCAGATGAGGCCTGGCACATGCCCTGCAAAGGTGTTCACTAGTGTCATGGAGAAGATCTAGCTTGGAATCCAAGTACAAGAGGCTTTCCCTATGGGTGGTGAGATCTTCCAGGTGCTGTTAGTGGATGACATGGCACAGATGGCTCCTCAGGGAGCCCTATGGCTGCTCAAAAGAGAGTTTAGCTTAACTAGCTGCTCCAAAAAATCTCTGTGGATGAACAATGCCTATTGCCTACTCTTGGACTCCGACTCTGACTTGGGTATCATAGTCTAGAGGTAGAAATTACAATGAGTAAAAGGATGGGAAAAGCAGCCCTGATTCCACAGTGGGTGCCCTGAGGGTCCAGAAAGGATCAAGCCATAGAAACTTTTCCTCTCCTCAGTTCCCACCAGATGTTGGACCCTTCCTCCCATCTGGATGCTGACCACTCCATAGTCAAGACTGCCAAGGGCAACCAGAGCCCCAATTTACCTTGACCCTCAGGCTTCCTATTCCCTTCCCCATAGTGACTGATTAGGAGGCCACTTGAGCACCAACTGTAATCCTTCTGGTAAGATGGCAGGCTACTGAAAGTCACCACTTGCTCTGCACCAATGCTCATGGATCTCCTTGGACATTGCTGCTAAGGAGGCGCACAGTATGCTTCATTATTAGTCCTTTGGGACTGTCTTGTATCCTTGTATTGCTGAGAATAGCTAAGTCATTCACAGTGTGCTGTTACCATGTAAAACATTCTCCTGGTTCTGCTCACTTCACTACGCATCAGTTCATCTAGGTCTTTTCAGATTTTTCTGAAATCATCCTGCTTGTCATTTCTCATACGCATTAAGCACATTCCTCACAACAACCCTGGGCTGTTCGGTACTGTTATTATTCCCATTTTAGGGTTGAGAAAACAGAGGCAGGCAGAGTTGACGTGACTGATCCAGGGTCACCCTGTTAACAAGTATCTGAGGCTGGATTTGCCCTTAGGTCCACGGTACCACCTAGCTGCCCCTCCCTCCCAACCCCCCAAAGATGCTGAATCCCTTCTCTGACAATAACCACCTATGTGATCTGGTACAAGTAGTCAAATCCTCAGATCTGTTTGTTTTACTATTGATAAATTAGAGGCAAGGGCATATCTTTGGCCTTTTTTTGTATCCCCAGAATTTAGCAGAGCATCTGGCACACAGTAGGCACTTATTGTTTCTCAAGACCCAGGTTAAAGTTCATGGAGAATGCCAACCCGGCTCGGAGGTTGGGCAAACTAATTTTCTTTGGAACAACATTGTGACACCATGGCACGTGGACAGGCCAGTGGCTAAAATGTACATTCCAGCTCTCTATGACTGACTGACTAGTGTCTTCAGCAGTGTCCCTCAGGAATGGCCAAAGTGAGACAACAAGGAGGTCCAGAAAAGCAGGCCACCTCCATCACCTGCCTACTGTATCCTATAACAAGGGGTGGAGTGTGTTATTAAGCAAAATTGTCTCATTAGCATGGCTTTTGTTTCTTTTGAGTGGAAGTACTTTCAGCTGTTAAGTGCTAAGCCCCAGGCCCAGGGCCCTGTCAGGTGTGAAACCTGTGTGGGTGTGGATTGGTGACTTAGGAGGGGCCAGCTCGGGAACCAATGGTCTCTGGTCATTGAGGTGGGGCTTGAGAACGCCGGAAGCTC
>CM053626.1:3658022-3734717 GCA_028646595.1 Phalanger gymnotis | reverse complement strand
TCATGAACCCATTTTGACTTTATTTTGGCATATGGTGTAAGACATTGGTCTATGCCCAGTTTCTGCCCTACCATTTTCCAATTTTCCCAGCAGTTTTTGTGAAAAAGTAAATTCTTAGCCCAGAAGCTGGATTCTTTGAGTTTATCAAAGAGTAAATTGCTATAGTCATTGACTACTGTGTCTTGTGTGCCCAACCTACTCCACTGATCCATGACTCTGTTTCTTACCCAATACTAGGTAGTTTTGATGACTGCTGCTTTATAGTACAATTTAATATCATTCCTATACATTACTAACAAAGCCCAATAGCAAGAGACAGAAAGAGAAATTCCATTTAAAGTTATTGTAGACACTATGAAATATTTGGGAGTCTATCTGCCAAGACAAACCCAGGGCCTATATGAGCATAATTAGGAAATGCTTTTCATGTGAATAAAGTCAGATCTACATAAATGGAAAAATATCAGTTGCTCATGGTTAGGCTGAGCTAATATAATAAAAATGACAATTTTACCTAAATTAATTTATTTATTCAGCACCATACCAATTGAACTACCAAAAAATTATTTTACAGAGCTGGATAAAATAATAACAAAATTTATCTGGAAGAACAAGAGGTCTAGAATATCTAGGGAATTAATGAAAAGAAATGCTAGGGAAGGGGGCCTAGCCACACCAGAGGAAGTTGACTCTTACAGAACTTACATGATTGGTCCAGGCTCACACACCTACCAAGGTAAGAAGAAGCCTATGGCCACAAGTCTAAGGGCAGGCCAGTCTAGCCTTCTATCGATTGGGAGAGGCCCTTACCCCATCCCAGGGCTGCCTGGATGAAAAACAGCATTGGGATGTCTATACCCTCTCAAAGGAGAATAATTCTCCTTCTCTCTTTGGTCACACAGCTACCTTCAGCACCTAGGAGGTGACCTCTGATAACTATAAATGGCACCACCCAACCACTCCAGCATCAGAAGAATTCAATTCCATTTTAGAAACTTGTAGGAAAACCCAAGGGCAGTTCAGGTCTTCTGACCCCCAGAATATGCCCTTAACAAGTCAGCATTGGTCTGAATTAAGGAGGCCTGCAGCAGGGAGCTCCAGACCAAGCCAGAGCCACAGCGATGCTCCCAAGTCCACCTCAGCAACATTCTTGGTTTTCACCTGCTAGAAAAAATGCTTTGTTGGTCCAAATACAGGCTAAACTTCCCCCAAATTTGAGTTTCCTCCTCAAGCCTAAGGAGCTTTAGTTCAATGTTCTTGGT
Source organism: Phalanger gymnotis (assembly GCA_028646595.1). Lineage (NCBI taxonomy): Eukaryota > Metazoa > Chordata > Mammalia > Diprotodontia > Phalangeridae > Phalanger > Phalanger gymnotis. The sequence goes on along the minus strand of CM053626.1, from coordinate 3,733,455 downwards.
TGGTGAGGAAGAGAAAGGCTCCCAATGAGATAGGATTCTATCTCAGGGTAACCCGAGCCATCCAAAGAGAAGAGCCAGCGGAAGGATACCTGGGCAGCTTTTCCTCTCGGGAACCCCAGGTATGGCTGTTGTTGTTTTTTAAATCAAATTATGTTTAATGAAATCTCATTTATGTCATGCCATCACATCAGCATGATTGATGGACCCCTGAAAGGGCTGACACTGCCCATTTTGGCTGACCCTGCATTTTATCCCCCTTCTGGGTGATGTGACTTCCCCAAGTCTCACAGTCAACTAGAAATCAGTCTCTGTAAGGTACCCGTACTGTAATTAAGCAACATTGTTGGGATCAGCATTGGATCCGGAGTCAGAAGACTCCATGTGACCTGGGGCAAAGCACATCATTTTTTGGTTTCCTTAGCTATAAAATGAAGGGGTTGGCCCAGATGATTATCTCACTCTCCATCCAGTACTTAGAGGCTCCGAAATCTCCCAGGGCCTGAAGAGTAGGGCAGGGTCCTTTGGCATCCTCTTCTCAGCTCCTCTGCTTGTGTTGAGGGCACTGCTAGGTTTGGAGGCCACCTGGAAGCCATCATGGAGTCTTCCATCTCCCTTGCTCCCCCTGTGTTCAAGTCTTGTTGATCCTGCCTCCCTAGCCTCTTTCCCACATGGTCCCCTTTCTCCATTCCCACATCCTCTGCCTTCTGCCACAGCCTCCCAATTAGTCTCACTGCTTCCAGTCTCTTCGCCTTTCCAATCTGTCCCGAACACGGCTGCCAAATTTATATTTCTGATAAAATTGGGCCAACAATGTCTCTCATTTAAAATCTTAAGGGACTCCCTATTGCCTCTGGGACAAATTACAAAATCCACAGCCTTACATTCCCTGCCTCTCTCCCCCTCTTACCTTATTCCATGTGATTCTCCTACACATGACCTCCATTCTAGCCATACTGGCCCACTCCCAGGCCACTACAACCCCCAGCCCTTTTTTTTTCCATCTGAACTCTTGCATATCCATGATGAATTCTCATTTTGCATGTATGCAGTTGATTTTTTTTTTAATCCAAGCAGAGGATTTTAAATTTATCCCTATTAAATCTCATCTTGTAAAATTTGGCACATCAACACAGTCTGATGAGATCTTTTCAGTTCCCAGTTCTATCATCTACCATGATAATTTCATGCCCTTTCCAGTTTCATCAAATTCACAGATTTTTATAAAGGTAACCATCTGAACACAACAGGACCAATGGCTCCTTCTTATGGGATGAAGCAGTCCTCTGGGCTTCATTTCCATTTCCCCACCCTTGCTTCATCTTCTTTATACATCTTTCTTTCATCTGAATTGGTCAGTAAGCTCCTTGGGTAGTCACATCAGTCTTTTTTAGGACCTGAACCCCCTTCTTCTGTAGAAGAATAATTTATATTTCTAACATGAAAATCTAAACTCTCTTGAGCTGCATTTCCCCCCCAAAATCTTAGAGCATGGCAACCTGCCTCTTCTTTCTCTAAGTCTTTAAAATCTGCTCTCTAGATGTCATGCGAGACTCTCCCCAGATAGGTCTCTTTATTGTTCTTGCACACAAAGACAATTCTCCCAAAGTTTCCTGTTATCTCTACTTTGATCATCAGCCTACTTATTGATCCAAATAAGGACCCAAAGAGCAGTCCTCATCACCACTTCCTCCATTTTTTAATGACGAAAGTATCAGGAAAGGAAAAGCAAAAGATTAGTTGCTGTGAGTTTAACAGAGCAAAATCCCTAATAGATACTCAGAGAGTTGTTATTTCCCATTGCTTCAGCATCCAGGTAGCATTCTTGTTATCTGCTTCCTAAGCTTATCATCCATGTCCTCCTTCTGGCTGGGTAGCTCTAGCTTATTCCTACCACAATATTGCTTCTGTTTCTCCATCCAGATTGTTGCCTCATGCTTTGGTTGTTTTTTGGACTAGATATGCAATTTCATTGGTATGGGTAGTTTCAGTGGACATAATCCTGTGAGGGAAATTAGCTCCTGTTCTGCGATTTATAATCTAAGGGATTTGCTGAAGAACAGAGATATTAAGACTTTGCCCAAGGACACAGAACAAGCAAGGTTGGAGAAGAGGGGAGTATATCATATTGTACCCTTTTTAACCTAATCTACTATTTTAAAATAAGGTCTAATCTTACATGATCAAGTGCTAGTCATGGGTTGCATTTCACTACTCTATGTTGACACCCAAAGGATCAGCATTGACTTCTGTCCTCACATTAGGAACATTAGATTCCTTCCTGGCCGCACTCGGATCATTTGTGCGGGGTCTTCTGAGGCCACAAGAGATACTACTGTCCCTCTTCCTGACAATCTCTCTGACAGCTCAATGAGCATCCGTCATTCAGAGGCCACTCTGGGCCTTTACAGAATACAAAGGGGAAGGAAGCTTCACCACAAATGCCACACAATCAGAAATCTCACTTGCTCACTGCCCTGTCTGTCCCAGCCCAGCTTTGTTGTGATGAACAATTCAACACGGAGATACCTGCCATCACTGGATGCCAAGGCTGGGCAGGAACTTGGCACGATGTGTGACAAACAGAGCCGTCCAAAAGCCAGGCTGAGCTGTGCCTCTCACTCCTGGCGGGGATGACGGGCAGGAGCATCTTGAAGGGTGCTCTCTTCAGCACTCAGGGATGGCAGGGCCTGAGGAGGCAGGGCTCCAACATCCAAGCAAAAGCAGAGCGTTGCTGCAGAAGGAGCGAGCACCTACTGAACAGACAGCCTGGAGGTCTGGGGCACCTTCGCTCTTGCTCTCACCCCATCTAGCGCAGCAAGCGAGAAGCACATTCAATCCTAAGCCTCCCTCCTTCACGATCCTCAGACAAAGGAGGATGGGACAGCGGAGGCTGAACCCCCAGCAATCTTGAGCGCCCCCTCCCATTCCACGGCCCCACCGGCTCTTATGAGCTTTGGGAAGCTCTCCCCTTCCTGGCTGAATCATGAATGTTCCTTTCTTCTTCTCCACTAAGCTGTCCTGTGCCCTTGTTGAGGAACTGCTGTTGGTCGGTCGTGTCTGACTCTCCATGACCCCATCTGGGTTTTCTTGGCAGACACAGAGGCACACAAGAAGCAGTCCGGTGCACTTCATCCAGGATGGGGATCACAGAGCCAGGGCTGTGTCTCTCCAAGTCTACAATCTCTTCTACCTGAGGAAGGGAAAGCCATGATCTGACCCTTCTCTTGTGCCTGGGGGCTGATGCTGTCATTTTCTGATCTCTACCTGGCCCAAGAGCAACCTTCAGTCCACAGGAGACCGCCTGCGGAGTAACCATCTCTGTGCCAGCCAGTGCCAAAGTAATAGAAGTTGAGGCTGTGGATGAAGCTGAAGAATGGAAGCTGGAATGAGGGCAGGGAGTGTTTTTACTCAGCCAACACTGAGCACTGTGTCTGGCACGCTGTAGTTGCTAATGAACAAAGGCTGATGTTTAGAGGGATGGTTCTCTGGGAGGGAGAGGAGGAAGGAAAGATTGGGGAAGAAGTAAATGATGGAAAACCCAAAGACATCATTAAAATCATACACAAAACTTAAAAAAAAATGCTCACTGGATTCAATTGAACTGAACAAGGAATGGGAGGTCCAGAGCAGTCAAATGGTCTGCCCCAGGTCACAGAGTGGGAGGACAAGGGCCTGCAGGGCCCGCTCCCCACTGGCCTCCAGCCAGCCACCACTGCTGCTCAGACAAAGGCCCTATCTGCAGCCCACTCTGAAAACACAGGAGTTGCTATAGAAAGCCAGAGAGTTTTCGCCTCCACGTTGGGTGAGGTCATTTCCATCCCCACCAAGTCAAACAAACACATGAGGCATTTCTGAAACCACCAAACAGAGGAACCAAAACACAGCTACCTTTGGCTTAAACAAAATCATCATGACTTACAGAGTGCTGTATGGAACGAAGGAAAGGGCTTCCTTGGCCTCAGCCCAGAGGCAGACAAACTCTTTGAAGCCAAAGCTGATTTTCCCTTGCACGTGGATATTAGAGAACAATGAAAACTTTCCACTGAGCTAACAAACCACTTGTCTGACCTCGGCCCCACTCTGGCTTGAAATGCTAGGGCAAGCCTCCTCCTCCCAGGAAGAGGTGTTGATAGGGCCTGGTCTCTCCACTTGGGGTGCTGGCCTCTATTCCAATTGTTTGCATTGCTCTAGGGTCAGGTAGAGATGAGAAAACATCAGTCCCCAGGCACAAGAGAAAGGTCAGATCATGGCTTTCCCTTCCTCAGGTAGAAGAGATTGTAGACTTGGAGGAACAGAGCCCTGGCTCTGTGATCCCCAAAGGGCCAGTAACCATCCTGGATGGAATCCTCTGAGCTGCTTCTTGGGCCCTGCAGTCTTCCCACAAGGGGGCAGAAGGCGGGCCCTGGTATTCCATCATCCCCCTACCTTAAGATTACACAGCCTGGGACCCTTGTTCCCAGCAGCAGACTCCTGAGCAAAAGCAGACTCCAAAGGATCCATCCCATTCCCATCACTGAAACACACAAAGGGCATTTATCTAATGGTAGCCAGGAGGCAGGCACTGTGTCCAGTGAGGGAGTGGACAGTCCCTCCGCTCAAGGAAGTCAACACAAGCACACAGAAGCAGGCTTCTACTTTGTACAGGTGCCAGTCTGGGCACAACCCGACCTGATCCGGGCCCTACTATTTCATGCCTAGGAATCTCTGGGTGAGTTACCACTTCCAGGGTGAACTCTTAAATCCATGGGCTGAGCCCTGTTAAGGAGTTTAGGACCACTTAAATCAATGACCGGGCCGTAATTCAGCAATTCCCAAGCAGGGGAAGACCAGGTCACTCTGGGTTTTTGCTACTGGTGATCACAAGAGCCAACAGATGTTCTCTTTCTCCCATTAGCTTTTGCTAAAGGCAATTTAGCTCTGAGAATGGACTGGGCTGAAATGGCCCAGCATGTCAATGGATGAGAATTCAGCCACTAGACGGACTGGAGTGGGGGGGGTGCCCAAAGGAGTTGTGGCCTCCATCCAGGGCTACCCTCCTGGCTGCCTTTTGACAAGAAAAGCAGGCCTGCCCCCAGTACCACCTCCTCCAGATCTCTATTTCCTGCTGCCTAAGTTACTGACGGTACCACGCCATTGGGGGTAGACACAGATGAGTGAGTTTACAGACTGTCTTTGTCCCTGAAGAAAACTGGACAAGAAACAAAAAACCAGATCAGATAACTTTTTTTTTAAGCTCTCAAATGTTCAGATCCTGGCGGGCTCTCCTCTTTAGAAAGCAGGACTTTTATGTAGGGGTCCCTCAGCCTCGCAACCACAACCAGCTTTGAAAAGGCTTTGACTCCCACCCATTAAGTAAGCGGGGCTCTGATGTGTCCATCCAATACTAACAAAAAGGTATCTGAGGATGGCCAGTTTAGTCTATTAAAGCCCGTGTCTCGGACCAATCCCAGGCCTGTGCTGAGGAAACGGATCTGTGCATCCCCGAGTCAGCAGGTTCCCCACTGAGGAGGGGAGTGGGCAAGTGCCAGACAGATGGACGCACACATGGACACACACAAGGACACACACATACTCACGCACGAGGGGGAGAGGGAGGTGGGGAGGAAGGGGGAGAGGAATGGACAAAGCCAGTCACAGATCTTCCTTATTATCCAGGGACACACAGGCCTCAGAAGCACAGAAATTCATATTTAAAACAAGATTCAAAATATACCAGAAATAGTCAAATCAGAGACGGAAGGGGGAAAATGAACGCCAGTGTGTCCTTTGTGCTTCACAAGGGCTCCATGAATCCAAGAAGGGACATGAGGGAGGCTGGCTGAAAACCGGGGGCCTGGCCCCAGCACAGCGGCCATGGCCCTGAGGAGATGACGCCCAGGCGGCCCAGCAGAGAAGCGGGGAGGGAGGTGCCCACTGATCTCCCTAGAATCTGCCAAGAGGCAGGCTCAGCCCATCCCTCCCTCCCCCTGCAGCTTCCCCTCTCTCAGATCTTTCCTTGGACTTCCATTCACAGAACCAGCCTTGGAGCAGATTAATGTGATGGACATTCTGGCAAGACATTAAGGATGTGACTGGTGGGGTGGGGGGTCGTTGCTAAGGGAGCTGGCTGGAAAACCCAGACCCCAAATGCTCTCTCCCTCCCTCTCTCCCTCCTTCCTTCCCTCCCTCTTCCCTCTTTCTTTCTGCCACTTCTTTTTCTTTCCTTCCTTCCTTCCTTCCTTCCTTCCTTCCTTCCTCCCTCCCTCCCTCCCATCTTTCCTTCTTTCTTTGTTTCTTTCCTTCCTCTCTTCCTTCTCTCCCTCCTTTATTACTATTCTTCTAGTAGTCTGGGAAGAAAGGAGTGGGGAAACCCTGAGGGCAGAAAAAAGCTCTTCTTCACCAAGCCTCCTTAGACTTTCAAATCCAACAGAGTATTGAGGTCACGGGGCTCCTAGAGCTTGGCTCACTTGTGGAGTACCAACACACTGAAGCCTCTGTGCTTTGCTGAGGCCACATTCCTGAAATGCCATCCAGCTGAGGCCATCTGCACTGGGTGGATGACTGGAATGCACTCCTGTCTGGGAGGAGAGAGGTATATATTCATCCTGTGACTAGTGGGATAAAGGATGAGATTCAGAGACCAAGTATCCCACACTCAGGACCAAAAAAGAAAGGGACCCTGGCAGCCAGACCTGAGAGTGGGCCTGGACTCGCAGGATCATCAGAGCTCGCCAGTGGCCCGACTCAGCACACAAGTAGTTAGTGGTGAATACGGGATGCGAGGCCAGGCCCTTGTGACAGGCTGTACAGGTCCTCCGTTAGTAAGAGGTGCAAATGCAGACCCCTATTCTCAGTACGAATCTGCCAAGCAAGAAGACATCCATCGGCCAGCCCGGCCTAGTCCAGCCCAACCGTGGGAATGGCCTTGAGCTCTGTGGACCCGGCTGGTCCTGGCTCATTCATCACACACTTTGTTTTCCTGAAATCAGAGCTAGAGCTCCCTCTTTCTCTACTCTAAGCCCCATCGATGATCCTATGTAGCACAATTTCACACATCAGGAAATCACACTTCCCTGAATCACAGACACTCAGATAGCCAGGAAGGCCCTGAGGAACTGTATCATCATGGGTGCTATTTGGAAGCGAAGACCCCAAACAACCGAGCCACCTCGACAGGTGGGCATGCAGCCTCTGCCTGCAGAGCTCTGGCAACGGGGATCCCGTCATCCCTCATGGCAGACCCTCCGTCTCTGACCAGCTCAAATGATCAGCAACTTTCACTGTTTCTGCCTGACATGAAATCCCAGGTGGGGCCTCTCTGCAGCCCCACTCCTCACTGCCGGTCTGCCTTCTGGGGAGGAGCAGAGCAAGGGGAACAGCCCTTCTGGCGTTCTGCCATCTCTGGGGCCTCTCTTCTTTCAACAGAGCAGTGGGAACATCTCCCCTGGAGAAGGGAAAGAGCCGGGACTCAGAAGGAGGGCTGACCCAGCATCTCGAGATGACTAAATATCACAGGAAGGAAGCAAAGTCTTCCTAGAGACAATCTTGAAGCAGCAGGTGGAAAGAGTACTGGACTGAGAATCAGGAAGACCTGAGTTTGAACCTTCCCATCCCCCTTTCCCACCCATTCCCACCTCTGGGGACCCTGGGCAAGTCACTTAACTGTCATCATCAGTTTCCTCATCTGTAAGGCAAGGATAACAGTAGCATTTACCTCCCAAAGTTATAAGTTACATTATAAAACATATAATTACATTATAAAGCCTTTGCAAATCTCAAAGCGCTGTCACAATGCTAGCCCTCAACCCACTTGGCCACACTACTACTTTTTGTCTCTTTGTTTTGTTGTTTTTTTTATTAAGTTTAACATATTTCCACGTGAAGCCCTGTGCTGCGCTCATCCCCCCTTTGTTCTGTTCAAATAAAACGGAGCTCACCAGGCTCTTGCTCTGCCCGCCTCACTCTGCATGTCTGCATGCTCATCTTGTGCCTTTTACTTGGATGTTAAGTTTCTACCTCTGCTTCATCATATCCTCTGTAGCGTGTTACTTTTTTCATTCACTCTCTTTCCTTCTTTAAACAAGCAAAACAGAACAAAAGAATGCCCAGTAGCTATTCAACTCTGTTTCCCATAAAGACAAAAACATTATGGAAGGATGCTTATCTTTTTCTCTATGTAAGCATTTCTTCATAATTCATACTTTTCCAATTTTTCTAATGAATTATTTACCCTTTCAGGTTTCATTCGATTCCAAAGATTGCAATTCACAGTTTTTACTCAGGTCTGGTCTTTTCATCAGGAATACTTGTAAATCGATCTACTATTGAAGGTTCTTTCCTCTAACCCCCATAGAATTTTACTGTTCTTCAGGGAGACCTGTACTGGAGTCTTATATTTTATCTCTTTGACAACCATGGCTTCCAATTCATCAATGATCCTAATCTTGGCCCCTTAATACTTGGAAACATTCTGGGTACTTTTAATATTACTTATTTAAATTGGGAGCTTTACATTCTGGCTATGACAGTCCTTGATGTTTTGGGATTTGATTTTCTTTGAAGCAGTGATCAGGGATTCTTTCTATTTTTACTTTGCTTTCTGAGTTTAACAGATCTTGGATTTTTTATGATTCTTTGAAATATTATGCACAGGCTTTTTGTTTGTTTGTTTGTTTGTTTGGAGGGGTATGTATCATTGTAGTTTTTAGGGAGTCTGATAATTGTTAAAGTGTATATCCTTGCCCTTCTTTCCAGATCATTTTTATAGTTTTGACAGTTTGCTTTCTTTCCTTTCTTTTTTTTTGTGCTAATATTTATCTTTGTCTTATGGAGTCCTTGAGTTTTCTTTGCTCCACTCTAATCTTTAGACTACTTCTTTCTTCCATTCCTGTCCCACTTCACACCATTATCCCCTCTGGCCTGCAGCTCATTCGCCTCCTGCAGCAGAGCCAACAAGTCTTGGATCACTGCCGTGGCTTCCACAGCATTTGCTCTCATCTGTTTCCATGAGGCCTTTTTATCGTATGTCTCAGGGCTTGACTTGACTTCTTGAATTCTGGACGTACCCAGGCTCTCCTTCCTCCCTCTCAAGAGTGCAGAGGAATAAGGATGGCCACCCACAGAATTTGCACATGTGCATACAGCTCTGGCCATTGCTACACAAGAAAGCAAAGACTTGTTGGATAGGACCTTGGTGACATAGGAGGTAGCCTTGCCCAGACAGACTCCCAAGAAAGGCTACAAACATCCACAGACCCACAGGCACACACACACACACACTCACACTCATATGTGTGTGCAAACAAACACTCACACACAATCCCTTCCTTACAGTTATCCATTCCTCACAGGACCTCAGGACTCTCCTGGCACTCACCTGATAATTGGCGTGCATACTCCAAGCATTCATTGTCCCTTGCTTTTGGCTTTCCCCACTAAAGCCAGAGGAGAAGGTTTTTACCCATTAACAACTTCCCTGATAAACTGCCTATCTGGACCCCACAGCATTACAGCATCAGACAGAAGGCCCTCCCCAGCCCCCTTGCTAGTTACATGCGGATAAGTCAGAGAATATTCCAATCCCAAGCTCTCAGCCCCTTCAATCATCAGACTCAGAGAGCCCAGAGCATCAATTCACAGGCAGGGGTGATAGATCCCACCTTGCTCCTCACCAGTCTCTATCCTGGAATCCCTAGAAAGGAAGGAGCATCTCGAACATGTCAGGGATGGGATTTTCCTGTACCAAAGGGGAAAGCTGGAAAGCCATGTTTGGAGCCACTCCACCATCACCCCAATCTGGACTCAGGTTGTGAGACCTTCTGAGAGCATCTCATATCCATCTCCATGAAGCAGTAAAGAATTCCTTTGAATAAACCTCCTTTGGTCACATTCTTCCTAGGGAAGATACAGTGCACATGCACTGTATCCACATGCACGTATCTGCTGCCAAATAAAGGAATTCAGATAGGTAGGTGAAACTGACTGCGTCTCTTCATCTTCGGATTTCGAATTCAAAGAGCCTTCCTCCCAAATGGTAGGATGAGAGGCCCTAATTTACCTCTTCTGGCCAGTCTCCCTCTCTCTAGGGCCCAATCCACCTCTATATTATTACCCGGTACAACTACCAAATGCACAACACTGACCAGGTCACGCCTCCTCTCAAAAACCACACACAGCTCCTAAATAGAGTCCACACTCCTTAGCTTAACATTCAAAGTCCTCCACACCGTGGGATCTAATTCTACCCAATAGGATATACAATGGATACTGCCATGGTAAATGCTATCAGAAACAAGAAGAAAGCATCAAGGGACGTCCCTGAGGACAGCCACCAAATTCCATCATGTCATATGCCTCTTAAGAGAACTACTGAAGGCCTATGGGAAGGCATTAGAAGAATACATGTCTCTTTGGTCTATCCGAGAGAAGAAATTGAATGCTTTATTGTCCAAAGCCACGTCAAAAAATCATGGGTTAAGGATCCAGAAAAAAACATATGCTTATTGGAAAGTGTAGGTTTCCTTATTCACAGCTGAAAGGAAAATAAATAGGTGGATAAATAAATGAATGAATGAATTACAAAGTACATGGATTGAAAGTGGCCCAGAGATCATAAGCCACTCAATATCAATCAAAAAAGTTAATTCTGAGGATTAGAAAATCAAATCAGAGGCACAGAAGGAGAATGTCAGACATTTCTGGTTTATATGATGAAAACAATTTTAACACAATGAAAATGCAACTCAAACCACACAAAAAAAAGTATGTGTGTGCACGTGCACACATGTACAGATGCAACATCAGTACAATTCCTTCCAAGTAAGTGAGTGCAGCTTTTCTGCAAATCTGCAAAGTGCTTGGGCTGGAGAAAATACATAATTAATAGTTCAAATGCATCACACTGAGTATCAGGAGACACCTGACCGGTTTCCTGTCAGAAACCAGCTCGATGTCATCTTTCTTAAGAGATCTCACAGCAATGAACAAAAAATGACAATATCATCCAATCATTCAAATGCACCAATTGCATCTACATGTGCTTCATACAAATTGTAATTTTAGATATACTGAGAGTAAGAGAGATGCACGCATGTAGATGCATACACATAATCTGATATATATCAGTATACATATATATACAAAATACATATAATCCATGTGTGTATATATTTACATATATACACATGTATGTGTCTATATAGCTATAGACAAACCTACCACCACCACCAAATACTAATAAAACGTAAACTTCTTGAAGGCAGGCACTGTGTCATTTCTCATCTGTAACCCAGCATCTTTAGTGGAGCCCTGCACAGAACGAGCAATTAATAGACATTTGTGGAATTAAATCAAGGCAAGGGAGCGTGCTGGGCCATTTCAAATGAAATCATGCTCGCACGAAAGGTCTCACAATCTTAAAAACTATATAAATGTCAGTGGTTGCTCTCTTTGGTCCTATGGGCCTGCCCTCTCCCATCTGCTGCCAAGCCAAGGATGGCCAAGGACTTTTCTGAATTTGAAGCATCTTGTCTTTCTCCGGAGATTTATATGCCTTGTATTGTTTGAGCTTGGATTTCTCAGTGTCCTTCCTCTGAAAGTACATCTCAATATTGAATCCTATTGCCCACATAACATCCTTGCAAGATAGGTGGGGCAGAAGTTTAGAAACTCGGAGAGATGAGAAAAATAGTAATCAGACGAAGATGAGGGGCCTAGAGGCACCCCAACAAGGGTGGAGCATGGCTACCCTTGGTCAGATCCTGCCTATATTAAAAGAGAGGTGGAGAAATGGGACAGGGGCTGGAGGAGGCAATATAAGAGCAAAACAATAATTAAAAAGTTAGAAAAGTCTTGTGAGGGGAGGGGGAAAAACAAAACATGAAGGTAGAGAGGGGTCAGCCTGGGAAAAGGCATGACTTAATGGCGTCCTCCAGAGTCACAGATTAATCTTTCTCCTAGAAGCTTTTAAAACTTTGCTCATTTTCACAAATTCTCATTTGTGTTCAGAGTAGGCAGCAGGGAGGATTTAAACAGCTACCTGCCGCTGACTGGCTGGCTCAGCTCTGCCAAGTGAAAGAAGCATTTCTAGGAGCTGGGAGAGAGCTTCCCACTCCACTTGACAGAGGAAGAAAGTGATTCCCAGATAGGTCAGAGACTCATAGCCACGCAGCTGAGTGGAAACCCCTCACTTTACAGAGGAGGGAAGTGAAGAGCCCAATGAGGGCCACAGGACCATGGCTCCAGTGCTGGATGGGACCTCGGCAGCCAGAGACCAGCCCTCCTAGCTTACAGATGAGGAAACTGGGTCTTGGGGACCCCACAAGTGACTTGCTCAAGATACTTGCTCAGATACTAGGGGCACCTCTGACCCCAGACTGATGCCTTTTCCTTTACTTCCCATTTCTTTCCAAATATCCCCCTCCCCTCTTCCCTACACCCCATCTAGCCATTTAGGAATAGGATGAAAGGATCACATGTTTTTAACTAGAAAGGCCCTTGAAGGTTATCACATCTAACTCCAGTTTTATAGTTACAGAAACTGAGGCACAGAGATGTTAAGTAATTTGACCAGAGTTCCGTGGCTAGTAAGTCTCTAAGGCAGGATTTGAATCCAAAGGGTCCAGACTCTCAAGTCCATGACCCTGGTCTCTATGCTAGGCTGCCTTCATCTGTAACACAGATTAAAAGAAATAGTTCATCAAAGTCATGAAATAATTCCATGCATATAATAGCACAGGTAACATTTCATACGAGCGCGCGCACACACACACACACACTTGCCACCTCTTCAACAAAAGGAAAGTTTTCACACCTCTTCTCCAGGGCCAAGCTCAGACCACCCCAATTTCACACTGTTCACTTCATTCTATTGTTCTTTCAGTCTACACTGCTGGAGTCATCTTGTATCACGTGAAGAAAGGACTGAGCTGACAAGTGAGTTCAACTAATGTCAATGGCTAGCACCCTGCTGAGGCTCCAAGGACTGAAGTAAAGGGCATGAGGCAGTGATTAGAGGGCAGGCTAAGCCACCAAGAATCACAGAACAGAAGAGCTATCAGGACTTTGCAGATCCAGGCCCCACGAGTCCCAGACGTCCATGGGGGTATAGACCCAGTTTGACTCACCCAACAGGACTCAAACGCCCTGACCTTCCAACTCCCAGGATCCCCTACACCAACCCAACAAAAACCAATTCCAGTTTGATGGCCCACCCACCAGCCTCCCAGCCCAGGGGGCTGAATGCTATGAACTGATGATGCTTAATGGGAATTCGGTCAGATCAGGGTAGTGTGGCAAAGAAAACACTGGTAGAGAAGCCCGAGGACTCGGGTTCAAATCTGAACTCAGCCACTTCCCTTGTCTGGATTCCTATTGCTCACTAAAAAATATGGAAGCAGAGTTAGGCGACCTCTGACCTCCCTTCCAGCTCGATCAATGATCTAGGCTCTGACCTGTAAATTGGCTTTATATTTTTTGAGGGAAAAAAAAGCTATTGTGAATTATACCAATAATACTGGAAAGGCAATGGAAACAGGCTTCTTTGTTTTGTTGTTTGTTTTGGGGGGCTTTTTGTTAAAATGTAAGACAGAGAAGGCTTTAGTATTCTAGTCACACCCAGGAACCAATAAATGTTTATTAGGTGCCTACTTAGGGAGCTACATAGTCATTGAAAGAAGCGGGGGACTTGGAGTCAGGAAGCCCTTAGTTGGAACCTTGCCTGGGACACTCGCTCCTGTTGAGCATATAACTTCTCTGTGTCGTGGTTTCTTCGTATGTAAAACAGGGATGCTAACACCCCCTACCTGGGGGAGCAGTTGTGAAAATCAGATGAGATAACATGGGAAAAGTGCTTTGCAAACCGTAAAGGGAGTAGAAACGCTAGCCACGATCCATAACGATGTGTTCGGCACTGCCCTGGGCAATGGGGGCGGGGCATCCCCTGCTCTTCCAGACCTGCTTCCATTTTGTAATGAGAGACAATGTAAGACAAATTACAATGTAAGTTTCTGGACACCAGGACCAGTCTTAATTATTGATGTATATCCCCGGTGCACAGGGCCACAGTGCTTTGCTTAATAAACACTTCATTCATTCATTCAAGCACATACAATGTCTGTCCAAAGGAAGTCTAGCTATAAGGCCCTCTTTGCCCTGAGGGGTAAGAGAGGACATTCCTCCCCTTCATGTTTTGCTACCAGGGGCAAATGCCCGCCCCCATGACCTGACTGGGTAGCTCTGACACCAATGATGGAACCATTCCTGAGCATGGGGAAGACAGATGGAAGCAGGAAAGAACTGCTCAACATCCTTCTTCTTTGAAACCATAACCAGATAAGATGTAAAAAAAATAAAAACCACCTGTCATTGAACAAATGCACAGAACTGGGAAATGAAAATTCCAGAAATAACGATGATTAACAAAAAGAAGTCCCCCACAAATTAAATCTTGGTGAGCAGTCGTGATGGCTCCATCCATTTTGAATGACACTGGCTGAATATCTGAGGGCAGGATTGTTTCTCGGTCCCTGCCTGCCTGCTGCATTTGGAAGCCACAAAGCTAATAAGCTAATTTAAAATCCTCTTGTTCCTCCGACAGACCATCTCTACTAAATGTCATATGGCAGAAGCAAATGCTGGGCTTTTCAGGGACAAACAGATCACACACGACGTGTTTCTGATGCAAAAACAGCTCGGTAAGTCCCATAAAACCCAATCAAAAAAAAATTCAGGGCTTTCCTGACTTCAGAAAGACAAGGAGAGGCAGAAAGTCCTTGAACAAAGCCACTGATCCTTAGGGTGAACAGACACCACATAGTGAGGCACCCCAGAATCCCCAATCTGAGACAGGAAAGATGTTGCCTCCTCTCTTCACCAAGCCCCGGCTGCTGCCCATCTCGCTCATGAGTCCTTGGGCAGCTGAGTGAATTCAGTCCAAGGGACAACGAGAAGAAAGGCCCAAGATAGATGCAATAGACATTATCAACTAAGGAAATGATGAGGCTCTTTATAGCAAAGATTTCCTGGAATCATAGCACTGGAGGTGGCAGAATTCCAAAATCATCTAAACACAAACTTCCATGGTATAAATGAGAAAATCAAAGACCAATAAATTTGTCTGGACTCTTGTCCAAAGTCTCACAGGCAGCAAGCATCTAAGGTGGGACTTGAACTCAGGTTTCAGCTCTCAGTCATTTTTCATGTCTGACTCTTCATGACTCCATTTGGAGTTTTCTTGGCAAAGTTGCTGGAGTGATTTGCCATTTCCTTCTCCAGGAAACTAAGGCAAACGGGGTTAAGTGTCTTGCCTAGGGTCATGTAGCTAGTAAGTGTCTGAGGCTGGATTTGAAATCAAGAAGAGGAGTCTTCAATCCCGATGCTCTAGCCATTGGGCCACCTCCCCGCATATTTGAACCCAGGTCCTGACTCCAAAGTTCTTTCCTCCACCTAGGTCTTACTATCATCCATGTCTCAAGGTCCTAAGGACCACCAGACCTATGCTGTCTCTCCTTTTATCCAGCTCTAAAGCCTATCTCTCCCAACAGTGAAACCTCTTATTTCTATTGTGAACTTCTTAAAACCATAGAGAAGATCCCAGGAGATTTTTGATTACATGAAACTGAAAAAGCTTTTGCACAAACAAAAACAATGCAGTTAAAATTAGGAGTGAAAAATCTAACTTGAAAAGAATTGTGCAGGAAGTTCTTCTGATAAAGGTCTGATATCTAAGACATATAGGAAACCGACTCAAATACATGAGAATAAAAGCCATGCCTCAAGAGAAAACAGTCAAAAGATATGACTGGGAAGTTCTCAGAGAATCAACAACTATATTAAAAAAATGTTTCAAATCTCTAATAAGAAAAATGCCAATTGAAACAATCTAAGGTCCTACATAGTACCCCTCTGACTAGAGAAGATGCCAAAGAAGGTGACAGCCCTTGGAGGAGGCAGTGGGAGGCCAGGCCCACTCATCCCCTACTGACAGAATGGGCATTGGCCCAGCCACTACAGAAAGCAATACTGAACCTTCATGTGACTATGCACACCCTTTGACCCGGTGATACCACCCCTAGGCACCTATCCCAAAGACATTCAAAAATGATAGAAAGAGCTCACATGTAGACAAACATTTACAGCAGTTCTTTTTCATTATCGCAAAGAAGAGGAAAGTTATGATCCACCATCAAGTGGTGGACGGTTGAACAAATGATGGCATAGAGACAGAGTGCAATGTTCTTGTACCATAGGAAATGAGGAAAGGGGTAGATGTGGAGAGAACTGAGTATCCTCGTGTTAAGCAACATGGCACAAAGCGAGCAAAACAACTTCTACAACAACTGCAATATTGTTTAAACTAATCAACAGAAGAACCACGCAGGAGCCCAGGTAGCGGAGGACGAGAACACCAGCCCAACATTTTCAGACAGGGACAACATGGATGTTTTGTTTTCCTTCATTCTGCTGATTTGTTCCATGGGAGGTTTGTTTTTCTTTTAGTTTTCGGAGAGAATGAAGAGGAGTGATGCCAGGGATCTCAGAAAAAGAGGGAAAAGGATAATGGAAATGCAGAGAAAATAAAGGAGGAGGGCCAGAGGGAGGCAGGCAAGCAAGTGAGCTGGGAAAGCGACTTTGGAAATGTGCACCACACACTTAGGCTATGTAGGATAGAGACCCTCAGTTTCCTATGGAACACTCTTCTGTTCTCGTGTTTTTTAGTGTATGGCAAGTTCAGAAATACTAAACAAACAAACAAATGGATGAATGAACGAATGGATAAGTGAATAAACAAACTGAAAATTAAAAAAAAAAACTTCACCTTATAAAAAGCCACGTAGCGTTGGGATAAAGTCACAGTTATTAGCCCTTAGGGCCTCCTTCCATCACATCCCTCAGTGAGTGATAGCCACTAAATTTAAGGGAGACCTCCATCCATCTCTGCCACTGTCTGAATGAGCGCTCAAGCAGAAGCAATATGACCTAGCTTTAATCACTGAGCTCATGACTCCTTTCCCCTAATCATTTTACACCCTCCCCTGTATCCCACCCGGGCCCCACTCTGGGCCCGAAGCTAGAGAACAACAAAGTCTTTGTTCTGTTCAATACAGTCCGGCAAATCCTCTTCTCAAACCACACCAGGTACAAACTTTACCTAATTGCTTATTTATTCAATTCTCATTCAAACGTTCACGGGGGGGAAAAGACATGGCCCCTTTGAGAATAAAAGGGCCATGACCAAGAGGAGCAAAAAGCTAGACTGTAAAACCTCCTTTGAAAAGAGCAGGCTCAAACTATCAGATGGCCCAGGAGGAGTTACCTGGAGGACCCGACCTAGCTCAGGGCTGGGTCACCAAGGTCTCTGTTTCTTCATTAAGAGACACTAGGTAGAGAGTGGCTCAGCCAGAATCCATTGACTGAAATAAATGGCCAATGCCCATGCTGGCCACCCCAGCAGAAAGCCTGGCCAAAGTACCACCATGGGTCTAAGGCTCAAACAACCAACATTACTAGAGAAGACCAAATCTCTTACGAGGCAATTAAAAGTAAAACCCGTCTGAATAAAAGGAAAGATAAGCTGCACTCAAGCCTTTAGACTCATTAAAAGTCATCAGATCCACCTAATTCCCATAAAATCATACTCAAAAACACTATCTCAGTATCACAGGCCTCCAGCAGGGAAAGGGCGATCCCATACAAGTCCCATTCAGCTTGCTTTGCTCGGCCCAGAGAACAGAGCAATGCCATGTTGCAATGGGGCATTGATGCCAGAAGCAATCTGCTGACAGGCTGGAATGTCCTCCTCCCCGACTTCCCATTCCTGAAAGCCTAATGACAATCCCACCCTGACTAGAAGGCCTTTCCCCACCTGTCATTCCAGGAAAAATTCAGCTCTCTGAAGGGAGGCCTGTCTTGTTTTCCTATTTCAAAACCCACCACCCAGTATGTGATAGGTACTTAATAAATGCTTGTCAACTAATTTAATTACAGCCATCCAAAATTAGAACGGGCTATCTGAAGATATTACCCCACCCCACCCCTTGCTCCATCTTCCCACTCCATTGGAGGGTACTATGGCACAGGGGGTATCGTCTGGGATAGATCTGACCCTATGGGCAAAAGGCCCCTCCAGCTCTGAAATTCTGAGACTCTACAGCACACAGACTCGTTCCTATGATTACATATGGCATGTTATTCACCAGTATTCCGAGGGATGATGACAGCAGCAGGTAACTCCAAAGGGAGACACCCACTAGCACTCGCTGCTATAGCCCATCCCAGCACTCTAAGCATGCAAGAGCTAGTTCAAGAGACCTTGACCAGGAAAAGCATGTTCAGGAAAGGAGACAGGCCAGTCATGCAACCAATGGATATCCCAAGGGCTGGGTCTATGCCTGTGCCACAGAAGGGTGAGACCTAAAGGCAGGCCTTGGGAAGATAAGGACAAGAGCCGGCCAGGATCTCAAGGCAGGGATGGACTCTGATCGACCCCAGGGGATGGAATGCCCATCTTGCCGAGGTCATAGATCCAGGCAAATATGTTGCGAGGAAACAGTTTGCTAAGCCATCGATGGAAGTATTAAACTATAAATCCACAGGTGCTGGGGTTCCTCACTCATGTTTAATACATTGTCTGTTCAGTGAAGGAATGTGTTAAGAGCTCTTTAATAGTGGGTGAAACTTTCTCTCCTTAAATATGACCCGTGGGTTCCATTTTCCCAATACTTCAACAAATGCCCTGAAATAACATAAAGGCAAAGAATACCACACTCTTTTACTGTATGAAGTCCAGTGGGTGAGCTTGTAGGAGTCTGAGTCACACAGCCTAAGCCACCAGACTCCTGGGCTAAGCAGGCACGACCAAGAGAGGCAAACTTGTAACTTATGGGAGTGGCTGGTGAGGCTCCTGGGTTTGGACTAGGCCCCCAGGAGTTGTTCCTGGGGCCCAGGCCACTTCCTCCTGGCCACGCTGCTTGGTGAGTCATTCCAAATAGTCAGTCTCACTCACGTATGCATTTTATTTCCCTGGTGACGTAGTGTATGCTACATCGTTCTCCCCGATATCCCCAGCTCCCCCAGACCAACCTAGTCTAGTGCTTGATATCTGCATGATGTAGCTCAACTTGAATGCAAAGCAAGGTCGAACCCAGTAGAGGAGGCCACCTAACCCAGCCTCTTTCCCTCGAGTGGCCAGAGAGTCAAGGGGCTCTCCCTAATATCTCATTACAAATCCTTGAGCTACACACTTGGGCCCATCAGGATTCATTTGGCTCTTGGAGAAGCACCATGGTGATAACCTCAGGCCTCGCGTGTGCCTTCCAGCCAAAACCAGTGGCAGCTTAATGTTGGAAGGCTGTGATGTGGCACTCCAGGCTCACTGCATGTTAATAGCACTTAAGGAAAGCCTAATGGAATTGCTTCTTTGGGAAGACAGGAAGGGGAAGAAGAGACTGATGAAGAAATCTATGACAGGATCAAGGCAAGGCCCAGATACATGGGGGACTCTCTGTCCGAAGGGGACAAAGCCATAATCCATGAGCATTGTCTGATAGTGTTGATAGGCCAGTCCTATCTGGAAGGAAGGAAGGAAAGAAGGGAGGGAGGGAGGAAAGAAGGGAGGGAGAAAGAAAGGAAGGAAAGAAAGAGGGAAGGAGGGAAGGAAGAAAGGGAAGGAGAAAGGGAGAGAGGGAGGAAGGAAGGGAGGGAGGAAGAAAACCTTTGAAACAAGCTCATTGTAGACCAAATAAAACAGGTAGGGCGATATGGAGTAAGGTCACCTCAGCTGCCCTGCTCATCTCCAGATGAGTCCAAGGATCACTCAGAGGCAGGAGAAATGAGAGCCTAGTGGGACAGGGTCTCCTGAAAGGATCAATGTAAAAAGCAAAGCATATGGAAAAGGGCAAACCATTTAAAAAGGGGCAAAAGGCAAAGCCCTCTGGTACCAAGGGCTCTCAAGGGAACAGGAAGTAACTAACAAATCAATTAACACAAGCATTTATTAAGCTCCCACTGGGTGTCAAGCCCCACTCCAGGTGTTGGGGATACAAACACAAACAGCCCCTGTTCTAGAGTAGCTTCCACACAAATGGGATGGAGAAGCAGAAAACAGGTAGAACTGTCCCTAAGCACTTCTCGACTAGACTGAAAATAAATACAAAGTAGCTAAACACGAGGAAAGGGAAGGAAAGTGTTAGGGAGGGGAAGGAGGGAAATGGTCGTAAGAAATTACAGTCAGAAATGATGCTCCCTCTCAACCTCCAAGATAAGAGCTCAATTCAATGGGACACTAAAGGAAAAAAAAACCTTTTTTTTTAAAAGAGAAACACAAACCTCTTCATCAAATTTGTACAAAGTATCTTAGAGGCCTCCTTTGAAAAGAAGCCAAGGATTTCAAAGCTATCTCCATTGCCATCTCTGTATCTTTCAAAGGATGTCTTTATGCAGTGTCTGTGTAAAAAGTCAGCTAAAAGACACCAAGGATGCAGAGGACTGGAGGAGGAGAAAGAGGAGGAGGAGGAAGAGGAGGAGGAGGAAGAGGAGGAGGAGGAGATGACTCCTCCAGGCACCAAGCAAGAAGGACACCTGACTGGGGGGCAGCTGTTTATATCTTGGTATCAACATAAACATCACAGGATCCAGGGCAAGAGACCAGCATAAAGTTGGGTAGATTTATTAAAAGAGAAGAACAAGAATTGTACAAGATGACCAAGGCAATAATGTCCTGCAATCTGTACCCCTCAGTGAAGGATGCCCCCCAGTGATGAGACTGGAGATTCATTCTGGTGTCTATAGATGGATATTCTGACCCTGACCTCGCTACAATATGAGCTTAATGGATAAAGAGACAGATATTCACCACCCATCAACCAGCCACCCAGAGTCACTCACTTTATCTCACTGTGTGTTTCTGTCTCTGTCTCTCCCTCTTTATCTCTCCCTCTATGTCTCTCTGTCTCTGTCTCTGCTTCTTCCTCTATGTCTCTCCCTCTATGTCTCTGTCTCTGCCTCTTCCTCTCTCTTTGTCTGTCTCTGTCTCTCTGTCCGTGTGTCTCTGTCTCTCACTCTTCCTCTATGTCTCTCTCTCCCTTTTCCTCTGTCCCTCTGCCTCTGTCTCTCACTCTTCCTTTATGTCTCTCTCTCCCTTTTCCTCTGTCCCTCTGCCTCTGTCTCTCCCTCTATGTCTCTCTGTCTCTAACCCTTTCTCTATGTCTCTCTGTCCATCTCTGTCTCTCCCGCTATGTCTCTCTGTCTCTGTCTCTTCCTCTCCATCTGTGTCTCTCTATCTCTCCCCTCACATGTCAATAGTATTTTCTGGTTACCAAGTGCTTTCCTTGCAACAAGGAGATTGAAGCCAGTATTTTCATGCCCCTTTCACAGATAAAGAAACTGAGTACAGGAGGGAGCAGAGCTGGGATTATAAGACAGGTCCAATCCTAGACATAAGCATGACTCTTTTCATTAAACAACACCTTCCAGATCTCTTGGGCCTGGAGAACCACATCACCCCACCCAGTGCTTGCAAGCACGCGTGCACGCATACACATACACACACACACACACTCCAGCCTTCCACAGGAAGCTTTCCCAATCTCTCTTATTCCAGGACCTTCCTTCTGTTTATTATTACTTATTTATCCTCTAAACACTTATTTGCCCAGTTATTTGCAGGTTGTCTCCCCCACTAGATTATGAGTTCCTTGAGGGCAGGGACTCTCCATCATTTGCCTTTTTTTGCATCTTTAAGGCTTAGCACGGAGTTTGGCACATAGTAAGTGCTTCGCCAAAGCTAACTGACTGACACATATCCCTACCTCCAAACATCATCAGCTTCCAGGAGTTTCCATTTTAAAAAAGACTGATCAAACCAAAGAAAAGAACACTTCTCTGAACAGTGATCTGCAATGATACTTCCAAAGAAGTGATAATTTGATAATTCATCGAGGCACTCAATATATATAAATATACATATATATGTAAAAGAAAAAGATTTCCTTACTGCACTAAATCAGAAAAAGGCATGATAAAATTAGTCTTGCTAAGAGTCCCCTGATCCATTACTTACCTGACAACATTCAATTAATCTGAGACCCATCATACAGAAGAAGTCAGTCCCCTTCTCCAGTGAGGTAATGTTTTTTAGCCTATTAGACCTCTCTGAGCAGCTAAGGACCAGAGCAGCCCATCAGCTCCCAGGCAGAAGAATATCTAGTTACTGAATCTACATTTATTTGGAAAGCCATCGAAGCTTGCTTCAGGTATACGTGAGAAGGAGCGAGCCACAGTCAGTTTCCATGGGAAACTAGCATTCGGTAGGGAGGAAAGCAGATCGGGGCTCCCCTCTCACAGGGACCAGCACAGATGCAGCTCAGTGAAGGTAACTGGATGAATTCCTGGACCAAGAATGGAGGGAGACCTGAATGGCGCAGATTTCATGGAAAACATCGATGGGGAAAGGTGGGACCAGAGGTGTCAGAGATTGCTCAAAAGCCTGGGATTCTCTCTTGAGCACCCACACAGGAAAGTCTCAGACTGCTCCCAAAGGGATATAAGGAGCTTCTCCTCCCCCAGTCCCTCACATACCACCCTGGGCATTGCAAGTGGCCTGATAAATGATGATAAATATGAATGCCTCTGCTTTGCTGAAGACAGATCTTCACCCACAGGCACATATCAAGTTATGAGGGCTTTCAAAGGTCATTTAGTCTAATCTCTTTCTGTTTTACCAATGAGTGACATGGGAGCTTAGAGCGGGAGGGGCTGAGTGAAGGAACGTGGCAGAGCTGGCTTTGGGACTCAACTTGATGAGACAAGAAAGTCTGATGCCTTTAGTCCCAGCCTGAGAAAATGATACCCCAGGAAAGGATGTCAAACTGGAAAAAAAAATATGCCAGTCCTGAGTTCTCCATACTTCATTAGTACTTGAGTGAATTCGGAAATTCCAGGAAATCCTTCAGCAGGGTGAGTAGCCTCCTGGCAGTGAACTTCTAGGAAACACACTGGGTCCAGGCTGCAATCTGTGGCTCTGGAAAGGAAGGCCTACTCGGATTGCCACTTGAGGACCACAGGAAAGGCTGAAGGTCATAAGTCAGAGGGAGGACTGGAACCCAGGCCTCTTGTTTTATGACCCTGTGCTCTGTCCACTGCACCACACCGTCCCCCAGTGGTACTGAGGAAATGCTTGGGAACAGACCTGGAAATCTGCTCTGAGAGCCTTGTGAACTGTTGCAAAATTTCAATAGTGAGCTTATTAACACAGCCATCATAGGGAGGCAGGGCAAACATCACAGCAATTAGAAAAGAGAAGGAAGGCCCATAATTATCCTAATGTTCCTAATAGACCTAGACAATGGACACTGAATTACGTGCATGGTGCAGGGAGAGACAGGGCGGCTGTACAGAGATCGCAGCCGGTACTTCGGGACCTTTGAATTGATATTACTCTGGATAACAGCAAATGAAGGGCATTTTAAAAAGATTAAGATAAATTTGCCATTTGGAGTCCTAGCACGTTTGTATATAATTGCTTGCCAGCCAGCTCTAGGGTAAACGTGGCACGTTCTTGAGGGTGGGGGCAGGAAACAGCACTGGAGTGGACTAGATTCCAGAACAGTACCCTTCTGAGTGAGCAGCAATTGAAGGCAACATTGCCCAGGCCCCAAAACCTCCCCAATGAGGCCAAGCATCCTATGAAAGGACACTCAGCCATGGTGAATCAGAAAACAGAGACTGGCCTGCCTGCCTCACCTCTCAGCAGGCCCCATCACAAAGGGTGAGGTCTCTGCAGGGCAGGGTAGCAGCCAAAGCTGCCCCACCAGCGCCTGGGGTCAACCCTTCTCTTCCAAGGAAGGCCAAGGGCAACAGGCCCCGTCTCGGCGTAAGCGGCCAAAGAAAGCAGCTGTTAGCACAAATGCCATTATTTACAAATAACACGGATGAGGCCTCTGCTTAGAGAGGAGACCTCTCTCAGCGGTCGCGGGAATGGTGGGGCTACGGCTCCTGCTCTCACAGTTGTCACTGAGATGGCGGCAACTCCTTGAGAGGAAAAGTCACCGGATCCAGTGGAAATTCACCCATGGAGGAAGGAGCTTTTCAGCCAGGGAGGACTTTCTGTAACCAGAGACACTCTTGCGCATAGCAAAAACCCTCCCAGATGTCAGGGCTGAGGTGGGCTCCTGCTACAGGGACCCCTTCAAAACCGAACAAGACGCTCTAAGCCCTTGTTTCAGTATTTCGAGGCTGGGTCATTTGGCTGAGTCGGCATTTTCTCCCACACAAACCAGAAGCAGAGGGGAGGCAGCGGCCAGATGTGATGACAACAAGCATTTAGATGGTGCTTAAAGGTTTGCAAAGGACTCTAAGTGTTAACACGCCTCAACATCGAGTTCAGACATGAGCAAGGTTTCAGTCTGGTCACGAAGACTTTGTGTGAAACAAGACTGGCAGCATCGGCAGGGCAGGGCAGGGGGATGGTGGAGGGTCTTCCATGCCAAGAAGAGGACTTTGTACATTAGACGTCAAAGGAAGTGTTTATCAGGTGTCACGGTCAGACTTTGGCCTCAGGAAGAGTATTTGAAGTAGAGGACAGATTGGAGAGAGTCGGATTCGAGGCAGGAAAGCCAATGGGGCCTCTGAGTCAGGAAGGTGCCGTGCACCTTCTGTTCCCCTTCCCCTACACTGCCTGACACACAGTAGGTGCTTAATAAATGTTCACTGACCTTCGACTGACTGCTGAAAGGCCTAGACTTGAGACTACCCAGTTCAGCTCTTTGCTTGCATATATATTGCCCAAATCCATGGCATTCAGGGCACTGCCCAGAGGAATAGATCTTGGGCTCAAGATGCCTTCTCTGGGTTCAACCATCACATCCGGGATGCTCTGCCAATCTGCCCTTGAATCCTTAAAGCTGAGGGAGTTAAGCTGCTGCTCTGGCCCAGAAAGCCATTCGAATAGACCATGGGCCATTAGAGAAATCCCCTCCTTTTCATTCCTTCATACTAACAGTCTTTTCTCCACCGATGCTAAAAATAGCCACCGTTTCATCCTATTAAAGTTTTTTGGCAACCAGTCCTGCTTCTGAAATATCTGGCCCTTGTGCAGGTGGGCGGGTCTTCAGGACGTGGGAACCACAAAGGAGCCCTGGGTTTTGCTCCCCTCTCCCTTTGGGTCCCAGCTGGGGAGGGAGGTGTGTGCCTAGGTGACTGCAGATCAGATCTCCTTAGGGGAGAGTCTCCAGAGACCTTCTCACTCCAAGAACCAACGGCCATTTCAGCTTCTCAATGGCAGAGTCCTCCTTCCATAAGATCTGTGCTCAGCCCACACAAGACCACTCATCCTATGGGATTCTCATCCTTATCCTCTTGTAAATCCCGAATCGAGGACCCGCTCAAGGCAGCAGAGGCTCGTCTCTAGATCTTTAGACATTTCACGGACCTCCGCGTAGCCTTTGGGATGCTTCTCCACCATCTCAGACTTTTGGGACATGACCCACCTTTCTTCTTCGCTGAGGCTACAGCTCTGAGGTGATATCAAAACTACTTGTCTCCAAGCCCCATTTTCATTACACCTGGTAGCCTACGACAGTCTCTCATTGTGGGCCCTTTAAGTCACCCCAAATTCTGATTCTCAGTGATCAGTGATCATAACAGTAGGAAGTTAGGTGGTGCGGTGGACAGAGTACTTGGTTACAATTTAAGAGGTCCTGAGTTCAAATCCCACCTCAGACAAGCTGCCCAAGCCTAGACAAGTCACTTCTCTCTGCCTCACTTTCCTCATCTATAAAACAGGATAATAATCACAGCTAACGTCCAGCATTGCTGTGAGGATCAAAGATGACATTTGTAAGGCACTTTGCAAAGCTTAAAGCAGTCTACAAATGTCATTATTATTGGTATTATCGATACAGGTTTTGCAAAGAAATAGAAGCTGTACAACATATCACGGCAAGTGGCAAAAATGTAACTCACCAAAATATTTTTTAAAAGTGACCAAGTAGCTGGAGCTACACCACAAAAGCTCATTCTGATTTTCTTTGGGAGGGGGGCAGGGCAATTGGGGTTAAGTGACTTGCCCAAGGTCACGCAGCTAGTGAGTGTGTCAAATGTCTGAGGCCGGATTTGAACTCAGGTCCCAACTCTAGGGCCAGTTCTCTACCCGTTGCACCACCTTGCTGCTCCCACAAAAACTCCCATTTACCTAGACGTGTCCCCCTCCCAAGGCAAGCTCAGCCTTCCTCTGACGCCGAGGGACTTCCAGGGCCCCTGGGAGCCCAAATTACGCGACTTCTTCACAGTAACACAGCCAGTATACTTCAGAGAGGGGAATTTGAACTCGAGTTCCAAGGCTAGACCTCTATCCAGTATGCTACACTGCCTGTCTTCCTACACTAACAGAAAACAAAACTTGGCAGGGAAAACATCCCCCCAGAGCAGCTTTAAAAAGTTAACCAATAAACCAATCTGGAGCCAGAGCATCACTACAGACAAAACTGTCCTCTGCAGATGTAAGGATACAGCACCAACCAACGCACAAAAAACTAAGAACAATGTTTCTAATAAATGTTGCCATGCCGAGGACTCGCACCCACCACACTGCCTGCCACAGAAAGCTGTCAACACATAGAGATCTAATGCCAGCAATGAAAACCAGGTGGGAAGAGAAGGAGCCAGCATCTCGGTCACACTCCTCCTGGAGCAGCGGGCCAGAGGATACTTTTGGGGGTCTACACAAGATGATCCTGCACCTGGAAATCTGCATTCAATTTAAAAAAGAAAAAAGAACAGAAAAGAGGAAAGGAAAAAACCTTCAATCACTTTATCTACTTGAACAAAAAGGATAACGAACAAGGAAAACAATAAAAATAAGAGCTAACATTTATATGGTGCCTGCCGCATGCCAGGCACTAGGCTAAGCGCTTTACAAACATTTTCTCATTCAAACCTCACGACCCTGAAAGGAAGGTGAGGTTATGATTCTCAGTTCACAGATGTGTAACCTGAGGCAAACAGGAGTGAAGAGACTCGGTCGCCCATCTGAGGCCGCATTTGAACTCAGGTCTTCCTGAGCACTCCATGCACTGCACCGCCTGGCAGTCTGAGAATTCCCTACACATTCAACTTAAAAGAACATTTGGAGGAAGGCAGCTTGTCCTGCGATGGAGTGTATCTGAGCATTACCCAGGGCCGAGAGAAGTAGGAGAGCGAACACTGGTCCCTAGCTGAAGCCAGGGCAGGCTTCTGGAAGGAGGCGCCATCAGATTTTGTATTTTTGCAACACCTTTACTTCTGAACACATCCCATCTTCCAGGAGCCTTCCCTCATAATGAAAATTTAAAAAAGAAAGTGGGGTGGAAGAAGTTTATAAAAATTAAGCACCACACTAACTAACCTGGTAAGTAAGTCTAACAATGTATGTCCTGTTCCATGCCTGTACTCCTCCACCTCTGCAGAAAGGGAAGGAAGGGCCTTTGTATTTCCCACTGACATGGCTGCCATCAGCAGCGGGGCAGAATGGTCCCCTGACTCTGCTTACTTCCCTCAGCCTTGAATTCTTCTGAATTCCCTACACTGATCATTTCTCACGGTGAATTAGTCCTATAGATTTGCTGCTATACCAAAAACCGGAGGCTGGGAAACTCCATCCATCCTTAAGCTGCAGAACTACACGTCCCTGGCCCCAGATCTCCCTCCTGCAGCAAGAATCAGCTCAGGCATTGGTGTGTCAATGGCTGGGGCTAAGGAAATGTCCACCACCAGTGGGAAGAAGCCAGAATAAACCAGTACTGAACATGGACTCCAGGGTAGAATTCTCGTTGTGCCACTCATGGCCTGGGTGACCCGGAACAAAGTCTTCTCATCTGGGATCTGAGGAGGCCAGACCATGTGATTCCCAAGCCCCCTTCTGCTATGTATCTGTGGGCCTTTGGCATCTTAGTGACCTAGAGCTCACCTGAAGCCCTTGCTCAGAAGTCCTTGGGAACGATGTTGAGCCAAGGTGAAGACACAGCCTCCTCAGGTCACCCTCTAACACTGGTGTCTTTTGACCCTTGTTAACTCCACCCCCCGGGCCTGCTGGCAGATGCCCACCCCCCTTTATCAGTCAAGTGCTGTCCTCTCCCCTCCTTCCTGGGTGATACCAGAAGGATGAGACTCAAGGGAAGGGGACATTCTCCCCGAGACCTTTAACAAAATTCTAGCAAAGGTGAAAAAAAACCAAGTGGGTTTTAGTCACCATAAAAAAGAGGTTTTTGTGTTTACAGCATGCCATAGACATGGTAGGCACATCCCAGCTCTGACATCAAGATCATTTATGGGATGGGAAACATCAACAAGTCACTTAAGTAAGCCTCAGTTTCCTGGTCTGTAAAATGGAAATGAACTCAAATGCTTATATCACAGCGCTACTGGGGTGGGGTGGGGAGGGGGGAACATCCAAGTATGATATGGGAGGAGCTATTCACCAGCATGATTCCTTTCTCTAAATCACTTTGACTTGGTTGGCTTGGCCTTGGAGGGTGGAAGTTACAAAGAGCCATTTAAGGCTTAAGGTCAGAAGGAACTGCCTGACAAGCAGAGCTGTCCCACATGGAAGGGGCCACCTCTGGAGGGAGGGGAGGTCACCTTCAAGCTGAGCCTGGAGGGCCACTTATCGGTGAAGAGGATCCAAGTTTGGGTTCATGTCGGACTCCATGACCCTGAGGTCCCCGCCAGCTCTGGCATGCAGGGGATAATTGGCTCATAAATTTTTCATTTACCAGTCCTGATTTAGAAGCAGCTTCTTGGAATGAGGTTGACTGCATAAAAGGTGAGGGACTGAGCAGTGGGGTTTGCCCAGACTTTTATCCTGAAGGCATATTAGGGGTCATCTGGTCTGATGCCCTCCTTTTACAGATGAGGAGACAAGGTTAGGGAGCATAAGGGGTTTGTGTTCAGGATCACCTAGTTGGTAAGTAACAGCAAAAAGATGCAAGCTCAGGTCTACCCAATGCTACCCACCACACTGCATGGTCTCTGGCTGAGAACATCACTCAGGCTCACCTTCCAGGCAGCAGTCAATGCACCACTCCCAGAAGAACCAGCTCCTGGCAAAGTACCCTCCCTGGGTCTCAATTCAATGCTCTGAATCTAAAACTAACCCAATGGTCAGAGGAAAAAGCATCAATGGGATGAAAGGCATAAATTATGAAGCATCAGAGGTGCAATTGACTTAGGCACCCCCAAATACAACCAATTAGTGAGAGGTGACCTTCTCAAAATTCCAAGCCTGTTAGTAATGGGAGGTTCCTTCCAACAAACACAATAGAAGAGAAATATCAGACTATGACTTCCTGGAAAGTCAGCCTTCCAAAGGGTAGGGACTAGGGCAAGGCTCTGGACACCATGATGGGCAGCAGGAAATGTTCAAGAGTCAAAAAGGAACCTTGGGACCTCAGGCCACTCCCCACCTGCCCCCAAGCAGCGTGAAGGTTAAAACTTAATACAGGAGGCTAGAATTCCCATATAACATCAGCATGAGAAGGGGACCTCAAAGGTCACTCAACTTGACTCAGAACTCAACAGGAATCCTTCTTCTCTACTAGAACCCCAAGGAGAAGTAGTAATCCAGCCTCCACCTAAAGCCTTCCAGTGGCAGGAACATCCTCCTTCCTGAGGCAGACCATTCCAGCTATTTGGAAACGTTTCCTTAGGGGGAACCAACATGTGCCACCCTCTGACTCCCCCCTACTCTCTACCCCTAGTTCCGCCTTTTGGAGCCACATCCCCCAGCAGTGCTGAGACAGACCCCTTTGCTTAGTTCATCGATGAAAGTCTTTGGAGCTATAAAAAGGTGAATGTGGGAAAGGCTATTCTCTCTCTCTCTCTCTCTTTGGGGGTGTGTGTGTGTGTGTGTGTGTGTGTGTGTGTGTGTGTGTAGGTGAATGGGGGTGTGGGGGGAATGAAAAATAAACAGGAATTGCTATGTGCAAACAGGAAGGAAACAGAAGGAATCAGGTCAGGAAACATCTTCTGCCTAAAAGATATTTATTCAACATTGTTAATCTAAAAGCAATTAGGAGACCTTCAAATGCAGGCAGCCAA
This sequence comes from Phalanger gymnotis, assembly GCA_028646595.1. Lineage (NCBI taxonomy): Eukaryota > Metazoa > Chordata > Mammalia > Diprotodontia > Phalangeridae > Phalanger > Phalanger gymnotis. The sequence continues at coordinate 3,703,407 of CM053626.1, read as the reverse complement.
GGTAGAAATACTCCTTCCTTTGAAATCCTGCTCCCAGGGAGCCATTCCCTTCCCCATCCAAACAGTCAAGCTCCCCACAGGAAGCTCAGATAAAAAACGAATAATAAAGTCCATTTAGAGCATGCTTTGCGAAGCTTCATCATGAATATCACCTCATCTTGAGGCTGCTCTTCCAGGCTCACCACAGCCACCCTGTGAGGCTGGCAGGCAGTAGTGGCCCATTTAGCAGAAGAGGGAACTGAGGGTCACTGAGATCAGGGGATGACCTTTAGTCAGTCAGCCCGTAGCTTTTGACTGCCTATTCTAGGTGATCTGCCCTTATCCAAGGCTCAGAGCAGCCCCATTCCCAACACCTCTGAAGGCAAGTAACAACAATGAAGTAGCAGCCTTTTACCTAATGAGGTTCATCGGCACATGGATGGTTCAGAGACGTCACTCAGACCCGTACAAACTAGACCTTTGCAGCAGGAATGGGAGGGATCCTCAGGAAAGGCCATGAGTAAGAGGAAGGAACAGATTTCAGCTGAGCCTCTGAGGAGCCTAGGGCAGCCTGGAGTCAGGATGAGGAGGGAGATCATTAGAGGCATGGTGGATAGCCAGTGAAAGGCCATCTAAGCTCCCTGAGCCTCGGGCATCTCATCCATAAAATGGGGGCAGTGCCTGCATGTCTTACCTCCGGAAGGATGTGGTGAGGCTGAAATGAAACGATGCACATAAGGGGCTTTGCTGAGTTCGGCTTCGTTGATAAAGCTACTATTCTTACTGAATTGTATTTTCTCCTCACCTCCGTCTCTTAAAATCTCTAATGTATTGAAAAATCAGTTCAAAGACCACCTATTGCGTGAGGCCACCCCCTGCCCCTCGACACCCCTGGAAGCCAGCGCCTCCCTCTCAAATTTGTGCTGTCTTTCCTCTGAACAAATGCCATATGTGTGTATGTGTGCATGCGTGTGCACATGTATGTGTGTATGTGCGTGTGTACGTATCCACCTCCATAGAGTGCTGAGTCTGCGCCCTGGTCTTTATCAGCGAAACAGCTCAGCACCGAAGGCTGTGGATGCTTTGAAATGATGAAGTGATCCCCTCATTGACCTTTGAGAGGGAAGAAGTGCTGACTCAGTTAGTCTTGAACAAGGAGGGCCACTCCCTCCTCTTCTCTTCTCTTCCCATCTGCAGATCATGTCAGGCCTGTGTGAGGCTCACCGTGAGGGCACTGGGAAAGTCTGCCCTTCCCCCTCCCTACTTAGCAGCAGGTGGAGGGCTCCCATGTGGCAGCTGTAGCCAGGGGGCTTAACCGGACAAGCCTGAGCCCGAGGCTCCAACTGCCTCTTCTGCTTCATGTTCCTTTGTCTGACTGTGGCTGACCAAACAGCCATCATCAGGCAGACACGGGCAGCCTTGAAGGTAATTCAAGAGGTCCAGAAGCAAGGGCTTCGTTGGTCAGAGATGACTAGTAACGGGGCTAGTCTGAGTACTAGAAAAGACAGCCACCGACAAGAGAATGAGCCCAAGCCTCCTCAACTGCCAAAAGTCACAGACCTGGAGGCAATTGTTTGGAGAGTCGGATGCAAGGTAAAATATCTATATAAATCTGCCAAATGCTTTATAGTTTGATAAATTTAATTCTCAAGTTCCTAGCAGAATATGATAGCAATTATTCCTGCTTCTTGTTTTCAGTCTCTGTTAATACATGCTTCGGAGAGTCTTTTGGGGTTAAGCACTTCATTTGTGTGGAGAAATTAAATAGCTGTCCCATACCATGTACCAAGTACGCTCCCCCTCTTTTGGAACACCCAAGACACACACACACACACACACACACACACACACACACACACACACCTCTAAGCCTTAATTTTCCCAGGGTACCAAGTGAGGGTATAAAGAGAACATGAAAACAAAAGAAGCCTAACCCTCCTTATGAGAAGCCAGGACCCCCAGAACTGATACCAGTCTACTCATGCTGATTCCAGAGCAAAGGGTCCCTTTAGTGGAGAGGGTAAGAACACTGCATGCCAGACCCTCAGGCCCAGCAGCAGTTCTAATTATAAGGCCTGTGTGTGCAAATGTTTTCTCCCCCAAGAGAATGTAAGCTCCTTGAGGCCAGGGGTTGTTTTGTTTTTGGCTTTGCATCTGGTAGCATCTAATACATTTCAGGTGCTTAATAAATATTCAAAAGGATTGTGGCAGATTCAGCAGCTGTTTCCAATGAAGACTCCATTGCTCTAACTCAGAGGTAACTCAGGAAGACTCCAATGTTGAGCTCTGGGGGCACAGCTGAAAGAACAATCTGTTGAATTTTCTTTATTAAGGACAAAAGAAAGCACAGAAGCATCTGTGATGAGCGTCTGTGCCTGCTAATAAGAGGCCTGTGAAGCCAGGCAAAAAACGGATTTGCTGGTGAGAAAGCATCGGGCCTGAGCATGGAAAAAACCAGGCCTGGTTCCATCAGCTCTCCCGCCTGGCCCTCCAGGGGTCCTCTTAGTCATAAGATCATCTTCTTCCCTCCTGTGCAGCCCAGGGCCAATACTACCTGCTGATTCTCCAATATCTGACATCACTGACGCCCTGTGTATACCTCAGAGATGCCTTCATTACCAAAGTGAAACTAAGTGTGGAATTTCATTCCAGCTTTGGACTCTTCCTCTCCTGGAAGTGTACACCACCATGAGGTTGGGAAAACTGTTAGCCCCTGGGATTCCCAGGGAGACCCCAAGAGTTGTACATAGCGTATTTTCCCCAGTATCCACCAAAGTATTCCTCTGATGCCCTAGAACAGACTCAAGGGATTCTTGGGTTCTGCCAATGAAGCTTCTAGACCAGAGGTGGGGAACCCGCAGTCTCGAAGCTACATGTGGCCCACTAGGTCCTCAAGTGTAGCCCTTTGACTGAATCCAAACTTCACAGAACAGAGCTGGAGGCATTTTAGGGTTCAAGTGCTCTCTAAGAGGAAGACTCTTTAGACTTAATTCTGCTTGGCCTCAGATAGCAGAAACAGGAACAAGGGGAAGCTGCATAAATGTCAATTCAGGCTTATATTAAGTAACTTTAGTGGGGTCTGGCCAAGATTTTTATGGACCAGAAGGACAGGCAAACTCAGGACTGGTCCTGCTGTTACTAACTTGGATTCCCTTAGTAATTAACATGGACATCAAGAGAAACCCTTCCCAGGGAACCTTATCTCAATCTCAGAATTTAATTGTCCTGGTTAAGCCTGAAAACATTCGTTTGCTCTCCTTTGTTCCTCCCTAGGTTCAGCTTTCCCTGGGGATGAGGCTTGGAAGGCAGGTGTGGCTTAAAGGGACGTTCTTGACACTGATGAAGTGCAGATTCTCACAAGGAAGGCAGGCTCCCTTCTGGCTTTTATAGTGGGAGCTGGCTGTGTTCTCTCTAAAAGTTCAGCCAAATCTGTGTGCCATGATGGGGATAGACCAAACTTCCTCCTGCTAGTGTCTGAGTAGCCATCCCTATATTTACAAATGGAATCATGTGATCATAGACTTCTGGGTAGAAGGCACCTGGAGGTGAATTAAGTTACTTGGCCAAAATCACTGATGGGAAAGTCAGGATTCAAACCCAGGTCCTCTGACGCCAGATCTACTTCCATGGCGCAAGCCCAGACCCAGCTTCGGTGTAGTGACAGGTTCTTGTGAATGCCTTTCTCTCCAGGAGCCCTTTCCAGTCCTGTCCTTCATTTGGGCATTTATACAGACCCCCTTCAGTTCTAGGGCTCAGTGTCTCACTGGCAGGCAATCTATGGGACATGTCGACATCCCTGTCTTTGAATCTGGCCATAAGCTCTCTGTAGGCCCGGCCTGTGTCCTTCGTGCTTTCCATTTCCCTCCATAAACAATTCCAGGCCCTGCTGGTTAAATGTACAGGCTGACATACTTCATGAATGAACAGAGCAGGAGGAGAAAGGTAGAACCTCCACTCACCTGGCTCAACTGAAAAAAACAACCAGAGAAACCACATAAGGCCCAAGTCATAAACGGCAATCTGACTAGCCAGCATGGAAGAACAACAGAGAGGGGACCAAGCGACTCGTCTCTGTGCCATTTAGACCCAAGGCCAAGTTGTCCACAGCATCGTTGTCTTGCCCCTCGCATATGAGGTGTTCATGAAAAGGCTCATAAGTGAGAGAAGAAAAGAAAGAAAAAACTCCTCGCCTGTCTCCCGGTTACCACCTGCGTGAGATGGCATAATTATGAACTGCCCTCAGAGGTAGGATTGGGCTTGGCAAGCCCTGTCAGAATCTCTGAGAAGCCTTTGGTACCACAACCAGGAGGAACCAGTCCAGCAAGACCCTGACAATGCAGCCGGGGAATGTATGGCCCCAGGCCACAGGGCCTTGGCCTGCCAAGGAAGTGGCCAGCTTGGTCACTTGGCAGGAACAGGTTTTCAACCAGGAGAGGAAGAGACAGGTTCAGCAGGAAAGTTCTACCGACTCTGTCACGGTCAGAGGGGTAACCAGAGGCTTCCTTCCGGTGATGACTGTACCCCTCTTCTGCCCTGGAAGGCCAATTCAGCAACATTTACCAAATCTCTTATTTTTAATCAGTCAACAAGCACCTACTGAGTTCTGCATAGATGAAGTATCATTCTGATTTACTCAACCTGCCTTGGGCATGTTATATGCCCCGCCTGCACACTCCCAGAAGAACCTAAGCTGGGTAAGAGCAGAAATTTAAATTTTAGCCTTCATATCCCTAGAACCGAGCACAGAATTGGGCTCTCAAAGGGCAGGAATGAGTTAACGAAGATGCTCCTACTCTGGGTCAGACACTAGACTCCAGGCTGGACTACGAAGGCCAGGCCGTAATAATGAGAGCTGACATCCGCAGAGCACTTGAGGATTTGCAAAAAGTACTTTGTGAATAACATGTGATTTGACACCCACAGTAACCATGAGGATGAGCTATGATTACACCCATTTTACAGGGAAGGAAATCAAGTCTGAAAAGACTGAGAGATTTACCAAAGGCCATACCCATGTAGTGTCTAGGACAGGAGTCAAACTCAGGTGCTCCTGAAGCCACTTCTCTGCCAATGGTCTACGTAGAGCCATAAGGAAACTTAAAAGTGGCCTAGGCAGAATTTCCTATTTTACAGATAAGGAAACTGAGGAACAGAGAAACAAATGATTTTCCTGCAGCTACCACACATGCAAATAGTTGCTGATCCTGGTTTCAAGCCCAGCTTCTCTGGATCTTCTAAATCCAGAATTCTGGTAATAATAGTGGTAATAGTGGCTGTTATCATTGTAGTTAGTGGTGGTACTACTAGCAGTTAGTAGTAGTTGGTAGTAGTATTAAGTAGTTAGTAGTACCAGTGGTAGTTAGTAGTTAGCAGTAGTAGTACTAAATAGTAGTACTAGTAGTAGTTAGTAGTAGTAAGCAGTTAGTACTACTAGTAGTTAGTAGTTTGCAGTACTACTTGTAGTAAGTAGTTTGTAGTACCTAGTAGTTACAAGTAGTACTAGTAGTAAGTAGTTAGTAGTACCACTAGTAGTTTACAGTGGTAGTAGTACTAGTAGTTAGCAGAAGTAGTAATATTACTAGTAGTTATTAGTAGAAGTAGTTAATAGTACTACTAGTAGTTAGTTATAGTAACAGTAAACATGTATGTAGTGCTTTTAAGGTTTGCAAAGTGGCATAAATGATTTTCACCACAACCCTGTAATAAAGGTTTTATTATTATCTGTATTTTACAGAAGATATAGAAGCAGACAAAGTTAAAGGACTTGGCCTGCAGCGACGCAGGCAGTCAGATGGGGTGGTGAATAGGGCATAGGTCCAGCAGTCAGGAAGACTCCAATTCAAATCCAGCCTGAGGCCCGACTTCCCAGGGGGGCCATGAGAATCACATGAGATCACATGTACAAAGCGCTTAGCACATACCTGGCACATAGTAAGTATTTAATAAATGCTCATTCCCTTCCCTTCTCTCTCTGCTAAAAAGGAGACTGTGATTGTTTTTGCTGACCAGCCCTATTCGTTACAAGAGAGTATTTCTCCTGAGGGTGGGAGGGGAAGAGAGAGAGACTTAGTGACAAGTGATAGGTACCCCCTCCCCCCAAAAAGGAGCATCAACAAAATAAACAAAACCAGAAAAAAATTCTGAAAGGGACACAAGCAGAGCATTTCTTAATTGTCTTATTAAATTTAATATACACTTTTTAACACTGTATGTAACCAGAGTTCATTAAGAAAATAAAAAATAAAAAGAATTCCTCACTCTGGAAAATTCAAAAATATTTCTGAAAATTCTTTAAGTGTTTGCTAAACATTTATTTGGAATGAGTTGGGGGGAGGCAGTTGAATACAATACAAATAACCAAAAAAAAAATCTTTATTATAAGCAAGATACTGAGGCTACAAAGTCAAAAATAAGACAGAGGGAGAAAGGAGGGGCATGTGCGTGACTGTCACCAATCCTAAGAGGGAACAGGGGAGACTTCTCTGAAAGGCAACATCGAAGGCAAGCCTTGACGGAAGACAAGGATTCTGGGCAGCAGAGGTGAGGAAGTCGATCCCGGGCCAAGAGAAAACCTGAACTTCCAGGTGAAGGAATTGGAGGGATTTGTCCTCTGCTCTGAACATCCCTAGCTTTTCTGCCTTACTTTTCCAAGGTTTTGTATTTCACTCCCTCTCAGACCTCTGGGAACGGGCTGCCCAGGACAGCATCTCTCAATCCTGTGCTAAGTGCTGGGAATGCAAAGAGAGCCCAAAGGGCCAGTACACATGGTCTGTATCCCAGGCGGTCTGCCATCTCCAGTATGGAGGGAGCATGTTCTCTGAATGCCACTGAGGCCAGGCCCAGGGCAAGGCAGCAGCTTTTGCATTGGAGAGGAGATAAGAAGACCCAAAAAGAATCTCAAGAGGAAGAAGAGGAAGGAAGGAAAAAAAGAAAGGAGGGAAGGAAAAAAGGAAGGAAGGAAGGGGGGGAGGCAGGAAGAAAGGGATGGAAAGAAGGAAGGAAGGAAAGGAGGGAGAGAGGGAGGGAAGAAGGGAAAGAAGGAAGGAAGGAAGGAAGGAAGGAAGGAAGGAAGGAAGGAAGGAAGGAAGGAAGGAAGGAAGGAAGGAAGGAAGGCCACGATGCCAAAAGAAGGTGGAGGAATGTTAGGGGTCATCGAAGCCCAGTTCAGAACACTAGAAAGAACCAAAGATGGAGTCCGACGTGACATCAAGTTTCAGGGCAGGGGAGAGCCTGGAACAAGGGTTTACCCAGTAGAACAAGACTCTAATCACAAAGGGCAAACTGGATGGGCTCTCCATTTCTTGCTATGGATTATCTATCTGAGAGTATAAAAACAAAGCCTGGCAGCGTCCCCTCAGTTAATACATGATAGAAAGTAATCCTTAGGTTACGGAATGGAGCTCCTGACCGGCCAAGGGGCCACAAGGCCATCCAGTAACGCTCCATGTGCTCTTGATCATCCATAGGAGCAGGCCCAAGGGAACCACACAGAGACTGCCACCCATACCAAGTGATGCCATCAACAGAACCATATTCTAATGCCAAGTAATGAAGGCCAGCCACTGCCAGCCAAGTCCAAGAGAGAAAAGTCAAAGCCTCCATGAGGCATCAGGGATGAGGGGTACCTCCGCATCTTCTCCCTCTCACAAAGACCAAACAGAGCTTCCCCCTCAGGCAAACAAAGGGATGCTTCTGGGATTCAAGAAGTGTTTACTAACAGCTTTGGAGATTACTTCTGCCTGGGCACGTCCCAAGCTGCCTTGTTACTTAGCTTCAGTCCTCACCTCACCCCAGGCAGAACGAGAAGTTTCTAATGGTGCCCAAAGCCTTGTGCCAGAGAAAGTTAGACTTTGGGTAAGATAATACCTACCTAACTCTGGGCCTGAGGCTTCTCATTTGCAAAATGAAGGGGGAGGCCAAGATCTCAAAGGTGTGATTTGGGATTTGGCTAGAAAGGTGTAAAGAAGGCTCTTGGGAGGCCCAGACTTTAAGCCACCAGGAGGAAACAGTGTGGTGGACCTCGCCTGAGGAGAGCCCTACCTCCTACCTACACAGAAGTGGGACACTAGCCAGGAAGGTGGTAATCTCAGTCTCTCTGAGACACAGCCCAGCCCTGTCCTGGATCTAGTTCATGAGCTGTCAGAGCCAGAAGATACTTCAAAGATCACCTAATTTTATAGGTGGGGAAAGTGATATTGGAGGGATGATCCAAAGCCTCAGAAGAACCTCGCCCCCAGGCCTGGACATTTTTTAGCTTTCCCCCTTCACAACTAAGGCAACATGATTTAATCAAGCATTCAGGAGCCTGTTTGTGGCTACCTTTACGAACTGACCTAATTAATACAGGCTGGGCTTCTTTCTGGGGCCAGTGTGTAAAGAGATAATGTCAAAATAATTTCATCACATTCTGTCTACCCCTTTGGAACTCCTTTCCTCTTGCCAGCGTACTTGGGGTACCATTTTGGCTGGAGGGGGAGGGGATACAGAAGTAGATATTTGTTGTCAATGACAACAAAGTATGAGAGAAACGATAGAAGACCAAATGGACGAAATTATATAAAGGATCCGGATTTCAGTCTTAGTCTCAGACTTGGAGGCAGCCCTCATCTTACTACTGACCTTGTGAAGTGGGGATGTGGTGCCATTTACCAAGGAGGGAGAAAGACAAAAGAGCTCACAAAGACATTTGGCAAGTACCAAATATCATGAAAACACAAACGAACTCTGACAATTTCCCCGAATTTCAACAAATGGCATTTATTATGCTCTCCTGCGTGCTGAGCTCTCGAATATTAACAAGGTAATAGCAATAGTCATTCTCATGAAGGGCCAAGATGGAGAAGAAATGAAGGGGGTTCACCTTGGAGGCCCAAACTAGTGCACCTCCAAAGGTCTCCAAACCACTCAGGTAGAAGGAGAGCCCTGGATAGTGGCCTCTTATTGAGCTTCCCAGCCTCCAGACTCTCTATCCCCACCCTCAGGGCCCCTACTGACTCATCTTATCTCTATTTGGCATAAACCTTTTATTGACTTTATTCATTTACTATATCCTTTATTTATTGTGCTTATCTGTGAATCCAACACAGTGTCTCTGGAGTGTATAATTTCTGTGACGACAGGAACTGGGCCTTCGTAATTTGTCTTCGCATTCTCATCATTTAGCCCATTGACTGAAACTCAGCAGGTGCCTAATAAATGCTTGCTGACTGATCCAATCAGAAGGTCATCTGAGTCTTCCACATGAGCCGTTCCAATGAACAAAAATGACCACAAAATGAGAGATTTCAGCTTTGGGAGAGGGGACCTTGGAGGTCAACTAGTCCAACTTCCCCCTGCCCCCCATCCCAAAACGCACACTCATACTTTAGAACATGGGCACACACACCACGTTTGAGGTTAAATGACTGGCCTGAGGTCAGATTGGGAGCTGAATTTGATTAGGATCCAAAACTGGGGTTTCTTTCTTTGTTTTGTTTTGGGTTGGGTTTTCTGGTTGTTTGTTTGTTTGGGGTTTTGGTTTTTCCCACCACAAGCTGCTGCCTTTGACATTTATGTAAAGCCCTAAGTTTTGCAAAGTACTTTAGAGACATGATCTCATTCCAAACTCATGGCAGCTCTATAGTATTATTCTCCCCGTTTGACAAATAAGGAAACGGCCTCAGAGAGGCTCAGGAACTTGCTCACAGCCACTCAGCTGGCTAGTAAGTCTGGGAGACTGATCAGATAATGTAATATAGAGGAAAGTTACAAAGGTCATCAGCCACCGAAGCACGAGGTAGCTATCCACTGATCCAGGGTACTTTCCAGGTGGAGAGCTCCATTCTGATGTGATGCGGGCGCTCTCAGGAGCCACTCCATCCACTCAGCTGCAGGAATTCTCTCTGGAAGACCCCCCATGTCTGGAATGCTCTCTGTCTTCATCTCTACCTCCTGGTTTTCCTTTCAATCCCAACTAAAATCCCATCTTCTGCAGGAAGCCTTGTTCAATCCCTCTTAATTCTAGTGTCTTCTCTGTTGTTTCCCACTTATCCTGCGTATAGCTTGTTTGTAAAAATGTGTTTGCTTGTTGTCTCCTCCATTAGGCTGTGAGCTCTGCAGGGGCAGGGACTTTCTTTTGCCTTTGATTCCCAGTGTTTAGCACAGTGCCTGGCACACAGTGGGCACTTCATAGGTGATTATTGTCTGTCTGATTGTAGTAGTTGTGGGGGGTGGAACAAGATAGATTTTCCTCAAATGTCACTGGTCTGAAGAACACCAAGGTGATAAAAGACCCCTGCTCTCCAGGAAGCCTTTGGCTACTTCAGGTAAAGCTGCCTAAGAAGCTGGGGAAGAGAGGAGGATCTAGAAAATACCCAAGCATCCAGAATCCAGGCTCAAGCCCACTGGAACAATGTGACAGGTGGGAACAGAATGCAGAAATGCAAACATGTTAAATGCTTTGAATTGATGACAACTACTCTTATGAGGCAGCTCTCACCCTCAGCCCACTTATGGACACTTGGCCCAAAGCCCATAGCCAGTTTTATCCATGTTAGAGGAAATTACTGGAGTCAGAGTAGCTGGGTTCAAATCCCACATCTTACACTATCCGTGTGGCATTGGGCTAAGCAATTAACCTCTCCGGGACTTCAGTTCCCTCTACTGAACAAGAGGGGGCAGGCCAAGATGACCACTGAGGTCCATTCCAGCTCTATCTAGATCTGACTCAATGACCCAATGAGCTTCAGTTGTGGCCATTCCTTAGCTACAGTTGAGGTGTCCTGGACACAAGGATTAGGCATTCAATAAGCACTTATTAAGCACCTGCTGTGTGCCATTGTGCTAAACCCTGAGGATACAAAGACAGGCCTGCCCTTGAGAAGCCCATAGTCTCATGGTGGAGAAGAAGATGGAGCAGTTCAAGCCCAACGAAGGTCTTCCTGAACTGTGTGGCCAGCCTCAGCTGGAAAAATTCTCCTGTGAACATTTTCATGGAGGAAAATTCAAGGACATAGAGATAGAAATTTTTCTTGTTCAAATTATTCTTATTCAAAGCTCAAGGGCATCCCCAACATTTCCCCCTTTAGAAGAGTGGCTGACCTTCAGAGGGAAGAAGGGAATGTGCCTCAGTGTCCATCTGAAGAAGCCAGAATCAGCACCCCCATTTCCCAACCCACTCCCTTCCCTCCCATTGTCTCTAGTCTGCCTTGAATGGCTTTCCCTAGTGCCCGGCTGAGCAGCAACCTCCCCAATCATGAGAGACAGAAAACAGCAGCTAACCATGAATGAAAGCTAATGTCGCTGCTTGAGTCACCTCTTAATGGAATGTGCAGCAGCTAGCACAGCGGTGATGGACAAGTTTCCTGAAAAAACACAGGCACTCTGGAGCTTTCTGGGAAGATCCAAGAACTTGTCACCATTGCACATCTCACCGTGAATGAAGGAGGGAATGAATGCAGCAATCCCTGGTGTTTTCATGCAGCTAATTTCCGGAGAAGCCCCAGGGTGCATGATGCCCCCTCCCTTGAATCCTCACAGGCTATGGCTGAGAGGCCAGAGCCCCCTAGGCTGCACAGACAGCCAGCTCTCAGGGATGGATCAGCTGCTACTAGTGAGGAGCAAAGGGCCACATCCTCCCACACACTTGAAAGGACAGTTCAGGCTGGAGACACTAAGGACTCAGGTGAATATCACAATGCCTCTAGTAGGGCAGCAGACATGAAAGAGGAAGAGATGATGAATTAAAACAGTGTAAACAACCTATGCTGAGCTATGTGCACTCATGTGCCCCCACCTTCCACACAGAAAAATAATCTACAGGTTTCCTGGGACCAGGCAAATTCTCCCAAGGTTTTCACTCCTCTGAGAGTTTATGTATGTGTTTAAGAGAACTGAGTCTTCAATATACTACAGATGAAGAAAGAACAGGAGCACCTATTTCCCAAACACACTGCAGGCCAGTTCATAACATCAGAGGTTGTGGTAAGAAGACACCTTGGGTGGCATCACCCCTCTCTTTTTACAGATGAGGAAATGGGCCCAGAGAGTTGATTCGATTTGCCCAAGGTCGAACAGGTAACACAGGGCAGAGTTTAGATTCAAACCCAGGGCACTGAATCCACATCCAGGGCAGGGCTGGACACCCAGAAAGCTTAATCGATGCTTGTTGATTTCACTACAATTCTCTGTAAAAAAGCATGTATAAAGGCATATGTATATATCTCTGTATAAAGGCAAAAGAAGGCAGCTGCGCTAGAGTTCCCTTCATCCAAATTATTAAAGCTGCAGATGTGTAATTCTCCCAATATATGTAATTCCTATTGTGCTGTTTAGATCCCACTGTCTCTCTAGTCTGGAGCTTGGAGTGAGGAGAAAAAAGAGTTAACTGATGGAAGTATGAATGAATGAATCTCAGCGTCCAGGCAGTTCAGGATCTGGAAGGAAAGGCTGAGGGCTACAGCTGTTGCTGCTGGTGGTAGTGGTAGATCTGGGGGCCAGGTGAGCAAGCAGCTAGCCCTTTAGAGCGCTCTGAGCTTCATCAGGAGAACGCACAGCTGACGGTTTCTGCCAGGGAAGCCCTACAGCCAAGTTATGCCCATCCCTCCCATCTACGCCTGACCTACTCACCCTGCCCCTTGCTGCAGAATGTCAGCACCCTGCGCTCAGTAAACACTGCACACCCCCGCCCAGATCTATAACAGGGTGAGACACAGGAACATTCTCTTCCTCCCCTGACAAGCCACGATTATCACGGCTAGGAGGCTGTGTTGGAGGATCCGAGTCCCTGGGTTCAGTCCTACATGCCCCGCTCTCTTGCCCTCGCCGGGGTCCAAGCTCAGAAGACATACTTCAGGGCTGAGTCACCTTCTCATCTTTAGCCACTAACTTTCAGACGAGGAGACATCCGGAAATCATGGAAAAGCAGGGCCTCTGTTCCTCAAAGCCCCTGACCGTCCACTCAGGGCTCTTGCTTACACCTACTCACACAAATCAACCATACTTGCTACGTCGGTCCCAGAGGCCGCTAACAGATGCCTTCCTCGCACCAGCGCCCCAGGACTCCGCGAGCAACTGGTCGCTACGCAGCGCCCCGAGCCCCTTTCCTCACAGCCACCTCCCTCCAGGCCGGCATAGCCACAAGCCCGGGCCCGCCTGACGGCGGTTCCAAACCACCGCGGCTGGCTCGAATCCCAGCCCGACCCAGCTGAGTCCAGCCTAGCCCCTCTGACATCCCAGACCCGTCTTTCCCGAAGGGTGGGTTCAAACACCTCACTCCACCGGGTAGATGACCCTGGGAAGAGAGGGTTTCACAAAGGTGTGCGATGGGAGAAGGGATAGAGTAATTCAAAAAGGGGAGAGTCTCCCACTCAGCTGGCGCCACAGGAGGGAGGAAGAGACACAGGCTACATTGTAGCTGGCTGGTCTGGAAAGGGGAGAGGCGGTCGGGAAGTGGGGGTTCTGTTCTCTCCCTCCCTGCCTAGCTCCATCGAGTGTTTCTGCCTTAGGCGGGCACACACGCGAGCACACACACACACACACATACACGCCCTCCTGGGTACTCGCGCCCCCTCCCCGTTCCGTACCTAGCATGGAGAAGATGAAATCCTTGGCTGTGTGGATCTCCAGGGCCCTCTGGTCGTCGTACTCCCGCTGGTCGTGCTTGGTGAATTCCTGGATGAGTTTGTTCAGCTCTTCGATGCGGGCCCCCGATCGGAAATCCAGCTCCGGGAAGGCAGGCTTGTGGCCGCCCGAGCCGGAGCCCGAGCCCGAGCCCGAGCCCGAGCCTGTCTTGCTGGCCACGGGAGCCGCCATCTTCATGCAAAATACCCTGGAATCTCAGCTCAAGGAGCTCCACCGCCCCTGGCCCAGCTCCGGCCCCGACCCCAGACCCGGCCTTCGGCCGCTCCCTGGACGTGGCGCGGGCGGCGGCAGCAGCAGCAGCAGGGGCTAAGCTTCAGCCTCCCGCGCTCTCCGGGCTGCCCGCCGGGGCCCAAGCCCAGCTCCCGGCGGGGGCTGAGCAGCGGCGTGCGCGTGTGAGCGAGCGTGCAAGTGGGCGAGGGTCGCCCGGGCGCCGAGCCTGCCCAAGGGGATGGTGCGGCTCCCGGCCTCCCGGAGCCCGGAGCCAGGCAGCAGCGGCAGCGGCGGCAGCAGCAGCGAGAGTCCGGCCCTGGCCTCGGCAGCCGCCCCTAAGTCTTCCTGCCCGCCGGGCTTCTGCGTAGTGAAAGTGGAGTCTGCAGCCGGCGAAATTCACCAGCCCTGAAATCAACAAGCTGCTGCTCCCGCTGGAGCTGCAGCGGAGGCTGGGGCGAGCCCGGAGCAGCCTTGGCGGCGGCGGCGGCGGCGGCGGCGGCAGCACCATTTAAAGAGACAGCGCACCCAGCGGTAGGACGGGGGAGGGAAGAAAGCCGGGGAGAGCTCCCCCGCCCTCCCAGCCTGAGACCGCGCTCCCAATCACAGGGAGAACCAGCCTAACCAAGTCGCCGAGCCGGACCCGGCAGCGCTCCCGGAGTCGGGCAGTGATGGGGCAGCGCAGGCTGAGTCTTTCTCTGAGGAGGGGGGCGGGGGCGGGAGGGAGGGCTTGGGAAGGGGCTTTCTCTGCCCCTCGGGCCGAAGCCACTGGATGAGCCAGCGACCCCCGAGGGGCAAACCCTGAGCCTGCTGACTTCCTCCCCAGACTCCTTCTACCCCCAGACTGCTGGACTGGGGGCCAGGAAAGGAAGACTGAAACGTGCCCTTGCCCCCGTCCCTAGAGGAGAAAAGCTAGGGAGCGGAGGTGCTCCCCTGGCCCTGCACTAACTGCTCCTGCCTTTTCCAAACAATGGCGCATGTGGGAAGGGCACTGGGCTGTTGAGGGGCCTTTGAAGCTCACCACCACCTTAGGAGGGAGATGGGCCAGCTTCCATTTTACAAGGAAAGAAACTGAGTCTCAAAGACACGAACTGATTTGCGCAAGCCCAGACACACCACACACACACACACACACACACACACACACACACACACACATACACACACGCACACCCTCTATTCAGGGTATGTGATTTGTGTAATTGTATATGATGGATGGAAATAGGCGGATGTATTGACCCTTCTGCCAAAGAATTAGACCCTATGTGAGCTACAATGTATTCCACACATGCTTAAGAGGTGGAAATGTATCCTGGGAGGGGAGTGTCCTGGAATGATTCTGAGGCAGGCCTCCTGATTGATTAACAAACCATTCACTCATTCAGAAGGAACCTGAGGCGTTCCCAGATATACAGGACCTTGTCTCTGCCCCCCCGCCCCAGGAGCTTCTGTTCCAGGGCAGGGAATGAGACCAGCCCCAAACCAGCAACTTAAGGCAGTCTCAGTATAGGGCAGTAGTCTTATGATCTTAGATTTGGAGCTGATGATGCCTCAGAAGCTCTAGTTCAGTCCCCTCATTTTACAGATGAGAAAACTGAGTCCTAGAGAGGAGCAATGACTTCTTTCCCCTACTGTGGCACCTTGCCTTGAAAGACAGATGGAAGGGGAAGGGAGAAGGAGCCTTTGGAGGTTCTTTGAAAGGCAGGCAGGAAAGGCAGTAAAAGGGAATCAGGAAACTTTCCATGAAGAAGACAATATACGGAGAGGATATTGATGGAGATAGACCAGGGCTTTTCCGGGGACAGAGGGCTTGAGAAAGGCACAGGGAAAAGGACTGTGTGTTGAGTAGGAGGGAGAGAGCACCTCTGGGCAAAGATGGATAACAAAGCTGGGAAAGAAAGCTTGCCGCCAAATCACTGAGGGCCTGAACATGCTAAGGTAAGAACCGTCTACTTCAAAAGATGAAGTGACTTGTCCCAGGTAGATGATTAATCTATTAATGATCACACTGAACAGTGGTAAATAATTAAGTTTTTAATGAGTGAAACATTTAAGAAAACTGGAGACAATCTTGAATCCGTCTCCAGCATCCAGCGGATTTCCAATCAGAGTTCCCAGAGTGCTACAGAGACCTACTAGGAAAGGCCAGAACCAATCAACCCAGCCATCAGCTAAAATCTATTGAGTTCTCCTCAGGCATGGAGCCCTGGACCAGCTCTGCACCAGGAGTGGCCTAAGGGCAGACAATAGGAGGATACCCGGAGTAAAATAGGATGCTAAGGAAAGGACTGGACCCAGCTTCAAATCTGTCCTCCAATACCTGCTAACTGGTGAGGTGTCCATTTGCCCTCGGAACCTCAATTTCCTCATCTGTAAAATAGGAATAATACCCTTTGTTCCTATCTCACAGGGTTCTTATGAAGAGCAAAGGAAAGTGTGTGCACACAATGAGCTTTGAAAACTTGAGTGCACTCTGTCATATAGAAGCATGGGAGGGTCCCTTCACCATCACCACCCATAGAGACTGCAGGCTAATCGTAGCCACTAACCAAACTGGCCCAAAAAGAACAATGCAATGCGAAATTTCAACAACAATTCCAATTACTTTCCCCTCCCCCTACTGTGCCTGAAATTTCTGTTCCTGAAATACAAAGGTAGGCTCCATATCTCTACCTCCCAGGTGCCACTGCCCCTGCCTCCACTTCACCAACCCCTCGTCACATCACCTTATATTTGTTTTACTTGTGTAGCCACTATGTTAGTCTTCATCAATAAAAGTAGTTTCCTTATCTGTAAATTCCCTATACCAATGGATCATGAAGAGTTGGACGTGACTGAAATGACTCAAAAGCAACACTTAGTGATGATGACGATGAAGGTTAACAGTAACATTGTACTTTAAGGTTTGCAAAGCACTTTACATATGTTCGGATGTTATCTTCCCAATAACTCTGTATAGGGTAGGCGTTATTATTATCCCCATTATACAGATGAAGAAACTGAGGCTGAGAGGTTAGTGACTTGTCCAAGGTAACACGGTTAGTATCTGATGCAGCATCCAAGCTCAGGGCTTCTCCACATCTGACAGTCTGTCCTCTGCTGGCCACCTTGCTTCTCCAAACAAACTGGTCTGAACCCCATTCCCTACACAGAGTGACATACCAACACCCCCACACACACATACACCTCTCTCTGCCTCTTAAAGCCCAGCCTTCCTTCCTCCTGCATAAGGCTTTGCTAACAACCCAAGAAATGAGCATTTTCTTCCTATTGCAATCTCTAGGTCTGCATTTTGTATTGAATTCTCTGGGCACTTAGAAGGCCCTTCCCACCAGAATTACGAGAGCTCCTGAAGTTCAGGCATGGTATTATCTTTGTACCTACAAAGAGTGTCACCCCAAGTAGGTTTTTAACTAGTTTTTGTTGAATTATGGTTGTTGACCACAAGAGGCTGTGGAAGTATGATTTTTATATTAATGTATACGATATATGTAATGAATATACTAATCATTTAGAATTCTCAAGAACTGCCTTTTCCACGTGTGAGTCAGAGCTCACAATGCAGCTTGAAATGATGGGTCAAACTTTGACAAGGCTCCCAATCACTGGTGCCTGCGTATCTGAAGGGAATCGAATCAAAGACTGCAGAACCTGCTCTGATCACAGAACCCTGGTCAGCGACCCACCAAGTAACAACTCCCAAAGACTTGAACAGTGCTGTTCCCACAGAACCTCAGGAGGCCTGTACTCTAGTACTGTGGGATTTGTGGGCTGGTCCTGAAAAACCACTGTGACACTGGGGCCCATTGTCTGTAATCCACCTTCCCCCTTCCCTTTCTATTGTGATTTATGTATATAATCTCTATCTTCACTTCACCAAGGTGGAATTCTGATTAGGAGAATTCCCGATTTGCAAATCTGTTCCTCATAATGAAGCTAATTAATTAAAGGCTACCTGATTACTGGCACTTGTTCTCTGGCCTGCTGTTTCCTCGTTCTCTGGTTAGAGACTGGCTCGGTAAAATCCTGTTAACAAGGCTGCTGAGTGGCAGAGTGGATAGAGTGCTTCAGAGGCTTAGCGGTGTAACCCTGGTCAAGTCGCTTGGCTTCTCAGCCTCAGTTTCCTCATCTAAATAACACCATATACCTCACTGGGTAGTTGAGAGGATCAAGTGAGCTGATATTTGTAAAGTGCTTTGTAAACCTTAAAGAATGATATGAAGGCTCTGTATTTTACTTTAATTGCTGTGAAGCCTGAGGGAATAGTGCAGGAAGAGCCTTGCACTTCATAGGCAAGTCCTCTGTTGAGCTTCACTTTGAAGCCTACTACTTTTTAACTAACAACCGTGTAAAAAAGGTAGAACAAGTATTATAAATTCCATTTTGCAGATGAACAAACTGAGACTCACCACCAGAAAGTTATAGAAGTGGACCGTTATACCAGGTCATCTGCTGAAAAAAAAAAAGTGCTATTTCCACCACACCAAGCTACCTCTCAGAGGGGTGGGAGAAGAAAAAGGAGGACAGGTAATCTTTGAGTTCTGGAGGGAAAAGACATTTCTACTTAAAAAACAAACAGGTGGCATTATAGTCTGCCATGCAAGTAAGACTTTAGATGCTACCTTCAGTCGGCAGAACATCTCTCTTAGACTCAAAGAGACTGGTAGGTTTTCAGAAATGTTTTCCCATTTTCAAGTATTATAGTCCATCATGTCATGTTATGAAGCCTTTGGAAAAAGCCATCACAATGTCAAGAAAGATCGACTTCTTTAGAAGCCTGGCTAGGACGAAGCATGTGGGATCTGAGACCCAAATGCAAATGGTGGGAGAGGGAGCCAAAGTCAGCATTAAAAACAGCAGGAGATGGAGCCACATGCTGGATGAACGAAACTGAATTTTGAGCAATGATTCTCTGAGCCTGGTGGGGCTTTAAATAGAAGCACTGGGTGGCTTAGAGAGACGAAGTTTGGTGCAGACTCATAGTGACAAAGCAAGTGGCTCAGTTCTCTCACAGTCTGGAAAGTTCAGATCTAACCTCGCTCCTCTCCAAACCATCATTGACACAACTTCTAAGTGGAGAGCACTGATGCTGCATCACTCATCTGCTCAAATGCCTCACTAGCTCCCTATGGCCTTTAGGGCAAAAGGGGAAACACCCAGGCTGGCATTTAAAGCCCAATCTCACTCTTCAGAGTAATCTAAAGTAAACCACCTCCTTCACTCCCTCCCAAAACATGAAAACTGGCCAATTTCCGCTGTTCCATCATGGTTGGTTTCCTACCTCCACAGCTTTGCACACCCTCTCCCTTCCCCTCTGCCTGCTGGAATCCCTATGCTTCTCAAGGTTCAGCTTAGATGCCTTGGCCAAGATGTCTCCTTTGATCCTTCTCGTTCTTCTCGCCTCCTGCCCACCATCCAGACATTGCCTCACATTCGCTTTGTTTATATTTTGTATTTCCTGACCTGTATGCATTTCTTTTCCATCTGTATTATAAACTCCTTACATGTCTGGGCTATTTTCATTTCTGCCTTCGTATAGCCCAGTATTTGGCAGAAAGTAAATTTCACAGAATTGGATTAAATTAGAAAAGCTGACATAGGAAGGACACAGAGGACCCGACTGAGTAGGTACAAGTCTCATTACAAAACTTCCAGTGTTCTCTGAAACATCTGCAGACCAGAAAGTTTATGTGTATGTGTGTGTGTTTGTGTCTATCTGTCTCTGTGTTTCTGTATATCTGTATGTGTGTCTGTCTATGTCTGTGTATCTGTGTGTGTGTTTGTGTCTGTGTGTGTCTCTCTGTGTGTCTGTGCGTGTGTGTATGTGTGTGTGTTTGTCTCTGTGTATCTCTGTGTCTGTCTGTGTGTGTGTATCTGTGTTTGTGTGTCTTTGTGTATGTGTAGAGAGGTAACACAAAAATCTCTGGGGCAAGGCAACTCAAAGAACTGGGAAAATCCAGGAAGGCTTCTTTTAGGAGGCAATGCTTGAGCTGAGCCTCAAAGAGATCCATATTTTCCAAGAGGCCAAAATGAAACGGAAAAGAAAGCATCCTGGGCACATGGGACAAACAGTCCATACAAAAACAGAGCAGTGAGAGACAGAAGGATGTGTTCTGAAAACTTCAGCTGGGCCAAGTTGGCTGGAGTGTTGACTACATAAGAAGCATTTGTAGCTGGAAGGGACCCAAGACAATGGCTAATCCAGTCTTCCCTCATTTGACAGCTGAGGAAACTGAGGAAGGGGAACTGACTCAGGTCTTTTTACCCCCAATTCAAGGCCCTTTTACTCCTTTTGTTTTTTTTTTGCTTTTTGGCAGAGGAATTGGGGTTAAGTGACTTGCCCAAGGTCACACAGCTAGTACATGTGTCAGGTGTCTGAGGTCAGATTTGAACTCAGGTCCTCCTGACTCCAGGGCTGGTGCTCTACTTACTGAGCCACCTAGCTGCCCCCTTCTACTCTTGCCATGTAACTTTCCCAAGTAGGAATCATCCCCTTGACCAAGGAGTCACTTCTTAGATGACAAGTCTTCCAGTTGCAGAAACAAAGGCGAGTGCTGAAGCTCATTTAAGGCGACAGGCTAGAATCCAAAGCCAGGCCTTTTACTCCAAATCAGCTATCTTTCATTCTGGGAAAGAGTCTTTACAAAGAAGGCTCTAAACAACAAAACAACATAACAAACACCACAATAGTTAGCTTGAGACTTCCTTTAAGAAAATGGTTGATTTTTTTTCTCTCTGTAACAGTCATGCCCCTTGGCAGCTGCAGTTTCTGGAGTTCTCAGCCCACAGATGGGAAGGGGTCAGACAACTGGTCAGAAGGGGTCCCTTTGCTGGCACCAGGGGCAGGACTCTGTTGCATTGCCTGTACTTGGGTCTGGGTCATAGCCCTGGGTGTCAGTCCCAGGGCCAGAATGAGCACTAGCACACCAGAGCTTGCAGCCACAGAGGACCTAGGACCCTGATCATGGTTCCAGGGTTGAAAAGAGTGCTTGTGGTCTCTCACAGACCAGAGCACAGGAAAAGAATGTAGTAAACACACCTCTCCCTACATCATACCAACTTAGAAGACCCAAAACCTTAGAGTTCCCCAGAATTATCTTTGAAATTGGCTATACACACACACCAAAAAAAAAAAAGCCCTGAAATGTGGGACAGCGCCCTCTCCACTCTAAAAGCAGAGTTCCACTCAAGCATAGAGTTAGAAGTCAAGAAAGTAGCTGTGAAAATGAACAAACAGCAGGGAAGGATCCTGACTATAGAAAGTTACTATGGTGGCAGGGAAGATCAAAATACAAACTCAGAAAAGGATAATAAAGTCAAAACTGCTATATCCAAATCCTCCAAGAAAAATATGGATTGGTCTTAGGCTATGGAAGTACTCAAATAAGATTTTTAAAATCAAGTAAGAAAGGTAGAGGAAAAAATTGGAAAGAGAAATGAGAGTAATACAAACAAATCATGAAAAATGAGTCAACAGCTTGGTAAAGGTGGCACAAGAATACTGAAGAAAATAATATCTAAAAAGCGGAATCAGCCAAGTGGTAAAAGAGGCACACACAACAATTCAATGCACAGAAGAATGACTTGAAAAGCAGAATTTGCCAAATGGAAAAAGATGTGCAAAAATTCACTTAAAAAATAGAACTGGCTACATGAAAAAGGACGTATAAAAGCTCAGTAATGAAAATAATTCCTTGAAAATTGGAATCGGGTAAGTGGAAGCTAATGACTCCATGATACATCAAGAAACAATAAAAAAATCAAAAGAATGAAAAATAGAAGAAAACATGAACTATCTCATTGGAAAAACAATTGTCCTAGGAAATAGAGCCAGGAGAGATAATTTAAGAATTATTGAACTACCTGAAAGCAATGATAAAAAAAAGATTCTAGACATCATCTTTCAAGAAATTATCAAGGAAAACTTCCCTGATATTATAGAATCAGAGGGTAAAATAGAAATTTAAAGAATCCACTGATCACCTCCTAAAAGAGATCTCACAATGAAAACTCCCAAATATTGCCAAATTTCAGAGCTCCCAACTCAAGGAAAAAATATTTCAAGCAGCCAGAAAAAAATTCAAATATCATGGAGCCAGAGTCAGTATAACACAAGATTTAGCACTTTCTACATTAAAGGATCAGAGGGCTTAGAATATGATATTCCAGAGGGTAAAGGAGCAAGGATTAACAACCAAGAATCATTTACCTAGTAAAACTGAGTATAATCCTGGAAGGGGGGTGGGAATGGATTTTCGGTGAAATAGAGGACTTTCAAGCATTCCTGATGAAAAGACCAGAGCTGACTTGAAAATTTGACTTTCAAATACAAGACTCAAGAGAAACATAAAAGGGTAAACAGGAAAGAGAAATCATAAGAGATTCAGTAAAGCTAAACTGTTTATATTCCTACATGGGAAAATGATCCTTGTTACTCCTAAAAGCTTTCTCATTACTAGGGCAATTAGAAGAAGTATATATAGACAGAGGGCATGGTTGTGAGTTGAATATGACCAGATGATTATCCAAAAAACAAAAGGGGTGAGAAAGAGGAATGCACTGGGAGAAGTGGAAAGAGAGAGGTATAATGGAGTAAATTATCTGACATAAAAGAGGCACAAAAGATCTTTTATAGTGGAGGGGGAAATGGGGGAGAATATGAGGAGCAAGTGAATCTTATACTCATAGAAATTGATTCAAAGAGGGAATACTATACACACTGGGTTGGGCATAAAAACCTGTCTTACCCTATTGTAAAATAGGAGGGGAAGGGGATAAGAGAAGCAAAGGAAGGGTGGATTTGGGCAGATAAAAGTCAGAAGCAAAACCCTTTTGAGAATGTACAGGGTAAAAAGAGAATGAGAAAAGATAAACAGGGTTCAGATAGGATGGAGGGAAATACATAGTAATGATAACTATGAAAAAAATTGCAGTAAGTTTCTTGGATAAAGACCTCATTTCTCAAATTTATGGAGAACTGAGACAAATTTATAGGAATAAGAGTCATTCCCCACTTGATAAATGATTAGAGGATATGAACAGGCAGTTTTTAGATGAAGTAACCAAAACTATCTATAGTCATATGAAAAAAAAATGCTCTAAATCACTATTGATTAGATTAATGCAAATTAAAAGAACTCTGAACTATCACCCCACAACTATCAGATTGGCTAATTATGACAGAAAAGGAAAATTACAAGTATTGGAAGTAATGTGGGAAAATTGATACACTAATGCACTGTTTGGTGAAGTTGTAAACTGATTCAATGATTCTGCGGATTAGTTTGGAACTCTGCCCAAAGGGCTATAAAAGCATGCATACTCTTTGATCCAGCAATACCACTCCTAGGTCTATGTCCCAAAGATATTTTTAAAAAAGGAAAAGGACCTACATGTACAAAAATATTTATAGCAACTTTGTGTGTGTGTGTGTGTGTGTGTGTGTGTGTGTGTGTTGGCAAAGAACTAGAAATTGAGGGGATGCCCATCAATTGGGGAATGGCTGAATGAAGTTGTTGTATATGATTGTGATGGAATACTATTGTGCTATAAGAAATGATGAGAACTTGGAAAGACTTACATGAACTGATGCTGAGTGAAGTGAGTAGAACCAAGAGAACATTGTACATAGTAACAGCAACATTGTGTGATGACCAACTTTGATAGGCTTAGCTTTTCTCAGCAATACAATGATCTAATTCCAAGACTCATGATAGAAAATACTATCCACATTCAGAGAAAGAACAGTAGAGTCTGAATGCAGATTGAAGCATAATATTTTCTCCTTTTTTTCTTTTTCTCAACTTTTCCCTTTTGTTCTGATTTTGCTTTCACATGACATTTTTAACATGACTCTATGTGTGTACCTTATATCAGATTGCATGCTGGATGGGAAGGGGAAAAATTGGAACTCAAAATCTTATAAAAGTGATTATTGAAAACTAAAAATAAATAAACATGTTTTAAAAAGAGTTACATAAACTGATGGAAAGTGAAATGAGCAGAATCAGAACATCATATATAATAACAGCAATATTGTACGATGATCAACTATGAATGACTTAGCTATTCTCAGCAATACAGTGAGCTAAGACAATTCTGAAAGACTTATGACAAAAATGCTATCCATCTTAAGAGAAAGAACTGATAAAGTCTCAATGCAGATCAAAGCATAGTTTTTCCTCTACTTTCTTTATTTTTCTTGTTTTTTTGTTTTCTTTCACAACATGACTAACGTGGAAATTTAAAAAAAATAAAATTTAATTTACATTTTAAAAATCCAGCTATGCCCCCAAACTGTTCTGAGGCTCAGGGCACTGAGCTGCTGGCCAAAGCTTCCTTTTTCTGTCACTGTGTAGAGCCCAGGAAGAGATGGCTTGAGTGAGGGCAATGTTGTCCTAATGACATGCTGCCTACAATCTCGTCTTCCAATTCCACTGCTCCCTCTTGATGTGCCCAAGCAAGAAATAAATCCCTGGAAACTTCTTACTAGTCTCCCTGTTGTGAAAAAAAGTCAAACAATCTTCTACCTGTGTCCAATTGCTTCAAAATGAGGAAGGTTGTTCTCCCTTCCCCCCAGCTCTTGCTTTTTCACCTCTTACTCTGGGCACTACAATCAAATTAATCATATCATTTCTGGAAAGGATATGACTGTCTCAGGAAAGGGACCGCTCTGTGACTCTGCTCAGTATTTGTGTATCTCCATAGACCCAAACTCCCTTCCTTGGTTACCACTGCTGTCTATCTGATGCCATTCCCCTATTATAAGTTCCCTGAATAAAAGGACTTACTTTTTTTGCATTTGTATTCCCAATGTTTAGCACTGTGACTAACAAAAAAGTACTTAACAAATATGTAATTCGTTGTCATTCATTTTTGTTATATCAGTGGGGTTGTTACTGAGCTAAGAATACCCTATAGCCTATTTAATCCATTGAATATCTTTCTTTCTCAAATAAAAAAAAAATGAGGAGGATTGTTTCCATCAGTGTCTACTCTAGGCTATATACATTGAGTAGCCCTCAAAGCCTTTTCTTGGCATAGAAGCATCCATCATCCCAAAGGGGAAGCTGACTTAAGTACGCATTTGGGGCATAAGGATGTTCTTACTATCTCCTAGCCTCTGGAGGCTGGAGAGCTGGCAGTGTGCCCCTGGAAGGCCTTAGCATCTAAGAGCTAGTAGATTGGTGGGGGATGGGAGAGGGCACAGGAAAGATACTCAGGCTCCATAAATCTTCCTCTCCATTGCCCAGATGGGGACAAAGGGCCCAGTTCTAAAATAGGAGATTCTAGGATTTATTTACAAGATGCTATAAATGAGTCAAATAGTACTTCAAGGCTCTGAAATGGAAGGAGAGTGTTCATTGTTCTGGGGCCTAGGTGCAGGGTGAATGAATTTATGGGAGAAATGAGGCTTATAAATCACTGGGTTAAGAGGACCATAATACTAGTAAAATACCCCAGGCCACAAGAGTTCCAATAAGCCCAAGAGGGTCTAGGGTCTGTCTTGAATGTGTGTGGAATGGTCCTTGGACTTTTAATCCCAGACAAGCTTAATATTGACAACACAAACATCTTCAGTGGTATAGGAGGAAGAGGCCAGGAGCAGAACCAAGCAGATAGGCACAGAGGGAAGAAAACCACTGAGATCTGCCAGTCCAGCCCTCTCAGTTGGCACCCAGGGACCCCGGGGTCAAGTTCAGGGAGCACATGGGACCTTTTCAACAACACACACCTATCTTATTGGTCTGATTAGAAGGCATTCTCCCCCTCAAAAAAAAATCTAGCTTGTATAAAACACAAGTGCAGTCACAAATATCTTTAATTAATTTCCCTCATCATTGCCCTCTTGAAGAATCAATGTAATGTAGTAGACAGAAGGATATATGTGGACACAGGAAAGACCTCAATTCCACTCCCCATTCTGATACCTATAAAGTGACCTTGGATAAGTCACTTAACCTCAGTCTGAGTCTGAGTTTCCCTATTTATAGAATAGAGACTCCCTTTAAAGACCTCCCGCTCGGAGGTGTTGTGAGACTCAACAGAGGATTTTGTAAACCTCAAGGTGCCATATGGATGGCAGGTATTCCAAAATATGAATGAAAATAAGAGATATTTAGATAATCTTTTAAGGTTCTACAAGATATTTTGCCCACATTATCTCATCTGCCCCCCCTCCCAAACAGACAACCCAGTGATCAAGGTTCTATAGATAATATTATCTCTGTTGGACAGATGGGGAAACTAAGACTCATAGGAGTAAGTGACAAGTCAGGATTAGAACTCAGGTTTTCTCCTGTTTCCTAGACCAGCATTACTGGCATTGTGCCGTACTGCCTCCCCACTTAGGAATATATGAGAATTATATGTGCCAACACCTACATCTCAGAACTTGTGAATTCACAAGCTCAGTAAAAGTTTCTCCTAACCACAATCTTGGTGCCAGGTAGATTTTTGGGGGCTTCCATGAGACCGATGACTATAGTTTAAAATAGAACGAGGCCACTGTGTGGCCATAGAAACTCCATAGTGTATTATCCACAATAATGATTTCAAAAAAAAATATTGATGTCATGGATTCACTTAGAAATGTCTAAGCAAGCGTTTGGTTCTCAGTTCCAATACCAGAAATCCTCTCACGCTCAGAGCAAGAACCCTGTTTCATTTCAATTCAACCAACATTTATTCAGCAATCACTAAATGCAAGGATCTCTAAGGGGCTTTCTTACTCGAAATCCTGTAATCCAATTAAGAGAGTAAAATAAAAACCGGAGTTCCTGACCTAGAAGAGTGGCTGTGTCTACATGTGTATGTATATGTGTGTCTATATGTATGTCTATGTGTGTATGTGTATATATGCGTAGGTATGTATGTGTGTATAGATACATTGATATGTATATATGCATATATTTGTGTGTATACATATACATACACATAGATATAGACATAGACGTAGATATAGACATAGACATACACGTATACATATACATATACATATACATATACATATACATATACATATACATATACATATACATACACATAGATATAGACATAGACGTAGATATAGACATAGACATACACGTATACATATACGTACACGTATACATATACATATACGTATACATATACATATACATGAGGAAGCTTGGGAGACAGCATACTATAGTTAAAAAACAAGCTCTGAGTTCAAATTCTCATTCTGCTTTTTATTCACCGTATGACTTTGGACAGGAGTGTATAGGGTGTTGAGGGAGGACTGGGGTGCTTAGGGACGACCAGCACCTCTGGTGTGAAGGCTGCCAAGCCCTTTCCAGAGCTGCTTACCCACCTTTGGCATCTGCCTGGCACTCAACCCTCACCTATAGCTCCAAAAAGGTGTAGCATGTGCAGCAGCCACACCCTGATGAAACCGGCTCAGCAGACAGGCTAAACCAGGTGGAAGGTAACCTCCAGGCCTCAAATCCATCAGAGAAGTTAGGGGGTGTTTACTTCAGTTTTGTGAAGACTTTCTCAGTAGAATGGGAGGATGACAACAATTTGTTCCAATGGCCATGAAAGTGGCTGAAGCAGGTGCCATAGAGAGCTTCGAGCTTGATCAGCCATCAAAGGTGCTAAAGTCATCCGCTGCATCACAGGACAATGCCAGTCATCCTGATTGTCTTGCCACTGGCCTTTGATGACCCTGGAAGACAGAGAGGTTGATGACTTTGTAAGGTTCTGCCTCACTTCAATCCAATCCACTCAGGGGTCGAGATCTCACTTGTGATGTCATCGGTCCTCTTTGAAACTGAGGACAAACAACAACTTTGGACTAGACATTTCTTTTCTCTGTGTCTTGGTTTCCTTATATGTAAAAGGAAGAAATTTTAAATAAGATGATTTCATAAGGTTCATTCCAAGTATAAAAATGGGGTTCCATTAATTATCCCACCCCACCAAAAAGACTATTTCTGGTTTCACTCAATCAATCAAAACAGATGTGAAGAGAGCACTTGCACCTCCTTGAATTAATCAATATTATTTTGTAAGAAACCTGGAATCTGTATGAAAGCAAAGAGAAATCTTAAATTTGGGAGGAAAAGAGTTGAGAGTCTGGAAGCTGAAGGGATTATTCAGAGCTTAGAAATGAACTGGCAGCCTCAAGGCCACTGGCAGAAAGAAAAAAAAGAAGTAGGACTGAGCTGTGGCAGACAAGGGAGATACCAGCTTTGTAGGAATCTCAGCAGAGAAATCTGGGCTGATGCTGCAAGTACAGCCAACTATGCATGGACTCAGGAAAGTATGTTCTTTTCCCAAATTTCCTCTCCCATTGCCTCTCCATGGACACTAGACAGCAATCCATTGCTTCGTGGTTGTTCAATTTGTTTCAGTTGTGTCTGTACTTTGTGACCCCGTTTGGAGTTTTCTTGGCAGAGATACTGGAATGCTTTGTTATTTCCTTTTCCAGCTCACTTTACAGATGAGGAAGCTGAGGCAAATAGAGTTAAGTGACTTGCCCAGGACCACACAGCTAGGAACGATCTGAAATGTTTGAACTCAGGAAGATGAGTCTTCCTGACTCTAGGCCTGGCACTCTGTGCACTGTGCCACTTTCCTAGTCACTTTCTTACCCAATTTTAACAAAATGAGTTTTTTTCCTCAACTACAAAGAATCCAAAGGTTAACTAGAATAAATATAGATTTAAATTTAAGCAGAGATACCAACTTATGCCTAAATGTTTAGAAATATTTTGCCTGGCAGCTCAGAGCTAATGTGATTGAGCTCACAAATGTTTTGTCTAAAATAAACTCTCTGTAGCTAAAACGGTCACACCTGCTAACCATGGGTATTTCTCAAGACTCTTTTCTTCTTTCTCTCTGCTGTTTCACGGGATGTTCTTATCAATTCTGATGGATTCAATTACCATCTCTATATCTCTCCAACTGCCTGTTTAATGTCTCAAACTGGACTTCCCATAGAAATCTCAGTTTAGCATGTCCACAACTGAATTCAAAATCTTTCTACTCCAAACCATATAATCTTCCAAGCTTCCCTATTGTTTCCAAGGGCTCTACCGTCCTCCCAGTCACCCAAGCTATGGCAACCTATGTGTCATCCTCAAGTCCTCTCTGTCTCATCTCCCTGCCCCATCCAGTTTGTTACTAAGTCCTGTTCTTTTTACCTTCATAAAATGGTATCTCATATATTTCCCCTTCTCTCCTCTGAGTGCTACCACCTACACCCCGGTGTAAGACCTCATCCCCTCACCCCTGGACTATGGCAATAGCCTTCAGGTTGATCTCTTCACTCAAGTGTCAAATTGATCTTCCTGAATGGCAATTCTGACTATGTCATCTCACTATTAAAACTCCAGTGGCTCCCTATTACCACAAGTACAAAATATAAAATTATCTGTTTGTCATTAAAGCCCTTTAAAACCTGGCTTCTTCACCTTTCCACTCTTCTTACACCTCATATCTCTCTACATACTCTGCACTGTAGTGACATTGGCTTCCTTGCTTTTCCTTGCACGTGATGCTCCGTTTCTGGGTGCACATTCATAGCCTCTCTGTCATGCCTGGAATGCACTCCCTCACTTGCACTTCTTAGACTCCCCAAGTGTCTTTGAAACTTCATTCCATTATCACCAGTGACATTAAAGTCTTTCCTTGTTACTTTCCTCCCAACTGCTTGTGCCCCATCCTACCCTTGGCTTTGCATTTATCTCATGAACATCTTGTATGGCCTTTTATGTATGGACCAGAATGTCACAGAGTCCCTGTGATATAGTAGATTCTTATTAAATATTTGTTCATTGATTAAAGATCCTCCTGCCCACCCCCACTCAGCACCGAAGTGACAAAGTGCTACCAACCTATTGGTGCTGAACTTGGACTCAGGAACACCTGCCTCAGGAGGCAAATCTTGCCTCTTATGCTGTCAGTGGTCACTTTACCTGTATGAGACTCACTTTCCTCATTTCTGAAACGGTTATACTAATATTTGCAATACTATTAAGAGTTTCATATGAGATGATGTATATAAAACACTTTAAGACTTTTAAAGCACAGTAAAAATATCAGGTTTAAAAATATTTATATGTATTTATTGAAAGGTGAAGCAACTGTCCTAATTTCACATGGGAAGGCCACATTGACCCTGAAGTCTGAAACTCAGAGCTCCTGTCTTTGAGCTCATGATGTTTTCTTCCAGAACAGAGAGTCTGGAAGTCAATACATGTTGTTTTTTCTTTGCTGAGGAAAGAATGCCATGCTTTATCTTTGTTGTTTCGGTTTAATCATCTTTGAAAAATCATGTTATTCCTCAATAAAAAAAGAACTTTATTAGGCCCTTACTTCCAATGAAAATATAGGTATCAACTCCAGAAACAAGATGCTAGGGGATTTATCTCTCATAAAATTAAAACCTGATTGGTTTTACGACTCAGCCATGGGCATTTGCTCATGTCAGCACCATTGTTAAAATGACACAGCCAAGGGGATAAGGCACCCAGAGGAAGCAGCCCCCAGGCTCCCACCAAGGGCAGCTCCTTCCAGCTGCTTCTTTCAGCATGTTTCTGTGCCTCGTTGATTTCTATTGAAATTCGGCTCAGCCCATTGGTCACCCAGGCCTTTCTCTTCCTCAGCAGCTTTCCTGGAAAGGCTGGTGTTTCAGCAAGTGAGTAACAAACAGGCTTGACCTAGGCTTGGGCCACCAGCCCTCCAGCCTCTCTCTCCCTGAAATCCCCTGTGTCATTGCTTTGTCAGCTTAAGCTCTCGAGGGTGTCCCTAGTTTGCCTTTGAAGCTCCTAGTCACACAAAAATCAGACAAAATGAGGGAACTTGGGGTCTAATTTAAAAGGCATCTTAAAATAAAGAATTTACTCAGTGTTAGTATGAGTCCTGAGAAGTTCAGAGAATATCTCAGGCCAGAGATGCATTAATTGGAGAGTAACAAATGTCACTGCCACACCTGCTCCTCCTACCACCATCCTTCCCTAACCTCCTTAATCTATAGAACACTAGGAATGAAAATTCCCCTGGACTCACATTCTTATAAAATGCATTCCTCTAATTAAATCTGCCCAAGAGGGCCAGAAGGGGGAGGACAGGGAAGAAAGTGAGTAATTGATTAGAAGCTTTGGGAATCAAATAAGTGGCCATCATTGGGAAACTGATGGGACCAGATGTGTGGAGCTCTCAAGGGTGTTCAGGGCTGAAGTATGTGGGGAAGTAATTTAGCATTTGTCTGATGGTGTCTGATGCAGAGGAAAAGTAGGGGGCACATGACTGATGATTAGGACCATTGTGGGGACTGAGAGCAAAAATGGGGGAAGGGACTGAATCAGAGTCAGAGCAATCAGTCAGGTCAATTTCTGGATTCTTTGGAGCACTAAAATCTAAAAGACTGAAATGGAAGTAGGAGACCCTCTCTTGGAGCAGAGTCTGAGGCCAGTAAGTCAGAATTAGATTAGGAGACAGGCCAGGCAGGCTACATGGAATGCAAGAGACAATTGACTGTGTGTACCACTCAATTTGTGCCTTCAAATCTTGTGCCCTGTGATTTTATAGTATTGACTTATATGGCAGTGTGCTGGTGGGGTCATGGTGCCATTTTGCTATGCCTCATCTTGATTCAGCTGTGCTGGTAAGGCTCCAGGTTTGGGCACTCTCGCCATCTGCCTCCCTAGAACACCTGCCTAGCTTAAAGGCTATGATATATGAGATGGCATTGATGCATGGAAGGTCTCTACCAATTCTGGGGCATACACACTTCACACTCATTTCCATGTCTTCCTTTCTCTTCTGTGCAAGTGCCATTGTTTTCATGAAGTCCTTCCTTTCTCCCTCAGCTGTGCCTTACCCGCCCCCAAATTATATTTTATTACATGAATGTGCATGTCCATGTGCAGGTATGTACCTATACATTTATCTACCTATCTAATTATCAATAGATTAAGCAATACAACATAGGTCACATACGCATGTATATATATATATATATATATATGTGTGTGTGTGTATGTGTGTATGTATATGTATATGTACATATATATATACACATACACATATACCCATATATGTGTATATACATGTGTCTAGTCTCCTTAGATAGGATAAAATCTCATTTAAGTTAGAGCCTGATTATTTTTGTCTCTATATCCCCAGAGCGTACCACAGTGTCTAGCCCATAGCAAGTGTTCAATAAATGTTTGTAGATGGATGGATGGATGGATAGGTGGGTGGATGGTTTGATTGGTGCTAAGGTGGTCTTCTACCTCTTTGGGTTGGAGAAGTTTATTGGAGAGTGCTCTGGATTCAGAGTCAGGAAGGATTGGGTTCAAATCTTGCCTCTCACAATGCTTCGCTCTGGGATCATGGTTATTTCACCACCTGAGCCTGAGATGACATCAGAAGTACTTACCTTATAAGGTCATTAGATTCCCAAGGGGAAGAAGTGGGGAGGCATTTTGTTTGGATTGAGGATCTTTGCAATGTTTGTATAGTAGGACAGACTGGGTCTTGGTCTCCTGAGTTGTCGATCCAGACTTAAGTGGGTACTCAGTTATTTTTCCAGTTACCGCCGGAATGGGGCTGTTGCTGCTGCTCCCACCACTATTCCTCCTCCTCCTCCTTCTCCTTCTCTTTCTCCTCCTCCTCCTCTTTCTTCTTCTTCTTCTTCTTCTTCTTCTTCTTCTTCTTCTTCTTCTTCTTCTTCTTCTTCTTCTTCTTCTTCTTCTTCTCTCTCTCTCTCCCCAAAATTTAGAGACCCCCAAATCCTCCATAAGTGGGCTATGTGAAATCCTTTGTTTGCTCTCGAGTTGGGGTAGATAGGTTTTAGGGAGGGGGCATCTGTTTGAAGAGGAGGATGAGAAGTGCTTTCACCACCTATTTATTTGGAGAAGCAGACCATCCAGTCTGCACATGTTCTTCACCAAGCTGGGAGTTGGTGCTCCCATAGTAGAGGCGTCTGGGCCATAGCATCTCCCTCAAGTTTCTTAGTTTTACGTCATCTTGAAGTAAGGAAGAAGTTAATCTGGCAAACATTGCCTTATTAGTTCAAACATTTCCTTGGCCTGTTCTATAGAGATTCTCGGGGGGTAAATGTCCATAAACAGCATATACCAGGTCAGATTCTCTGACCACCTGGCATAAGAATCTCTAGGCTTAAGGTGCTGGCTCCTATTGGAAGCCCTCACCCCTATCCCCAAGCATTCTTCTTCAGGAGTGGGCACAGGAAGTAGGCTCAGTGATATCTACAGATTAGCTCTGATACACTAGACAGATTTTGACGTTTAAGGGAGCATCAGCCACTACAGGAAGTGGAATGAACATTCTCTGGGTGAGCTCGAGGACTCCTAAGGTGAAGACACCTCATCAGTTCCCCTACCCATTTTGGTTCCTACACATGTCTGCGGAGACTTCTTCAGATGAGTGATTAGGTGGTAATTCAGACAGAGAAAGGGGGAAAGCTTATGGCCAAGACTTTTACATCCAGAAGAAAGCAGGCAGAGAAGTTCTTTCCAAAAGTCCAGAGGGGTTAGGGGAGGTGGTGGGCTGTAGCTCTCCAGATGTATATCCAGGTGTGGTGAAGAGGAGGTGTACCATAGTTCTCCAGATGTGCATCCAGGTGGGGGGATGTGGTGGTGGCTGCCTTAAAGATGGGTTTCCCATTTGTATAGGTAAACACTCCCATTTCTAAGGGTGTTAGAGATTGTCCCTCTTTTTCAGGTATTCAAGGTCAGTTATTGGTGGAAAACATGCAATTAACAATTCCACCCGATTTCAGAGCTAGGTTTTTGTTTCTTTGGAATACAGGAGCTATTTGAGAATCTTGAAATATGGAATTGTAATTTGTCCTTATCTACGCGAGTTGGCTAACAAAGGGAACATGGAAGGTCTATGGGCACTGGGGGTACCCTCCCCTCAGTCTCCTGAAACTAATCCAGGCTGCTTGCATGTTTACAAGATCTGGATGCACTGGGAATCTCCCACTCTCTTCCTTCTGGTGGGGTGGAGGACCACTGGGTCTTCCCATCTGCCCCACTACCCACTCCTTAGACTCTGCAGCTTTACTATGCGCCTTGTCTCTAAACCTTCTGTGCTCTAAATGGGCATTTTACTGACTGGGCTAATCCAAGGCCTCCCTGGGCCTTATTGTATTTCTCCTCACTGAACCATTAGGATTTCTGGGCCCTTCTATCTGCCCCATGGCCAAAACTTCCTTTGTGTGCTGTTTCCCCTCAACAAGGTATAAACTCACTGCAAACAG
The DNA here is from genome assembly GCA_028646595.1 of Phalanger gymnotis. Classification (NCBI taxonomy): domain Eukaryota; kingdom Metazoa; phylum Chordata; class Mammalia; order Diprotodontia; family Phalangeridae; genus Phalanger; species Phalanger gymnotis. Next base: position 3,669,344 of record CM053626.1, on the reverse strand, counting down.
GATCTGTCTTGCTTTTTTATTTGTATTTTCAGCACCTGACACATAGTAAATGCTTAATAAATACTTTTTCTCATTCGTCCATTATCTATGATCCCAGATGCTATGGGACATTTGGGCCAAGATAAAGGCTTATCTACAAAGTTATACACAAGGAAATGGAAGGGCCATCCCAACTGGATTGTGGGGCGAAAGGAGCTCCATTGTTCAGTCAATTGAAGGCAGTGATCTACAAGGCACAATCATCAATATAGGTGCATTAAGATATGTGCACTGCTCCTATTTTCTAGCACACAACTTCAATCTGTATTTCAAATATGGCTTCAGACACTCGCTATACAACTGTAGGCAAGCCACTTGACCTTCCTCTACCTCAGTCTCCTCATCTGTTAAATGGGGATAATAATTAATAACAATACTTACCTTCCAGGATTGTTCTAAGAAATGAATGAGATAATCTTTGTTAAGCATTTTGCAAGCCTTGAGACGCTTTGTATAAATGCTGTTATGATTCGCTGTTGTTGTTTTGTATTTCCCAGAAGAATTTGTCATTACAAAATTGTAATTTTTATTATTTGCAAAATTACAAGGATTATAGAAATTAAATAAAAATAATCACTACAGATACAATTGCCAGAGCCTCTCCTCTGGCTCCCATGGACTGAGGGCCAGATATGTCGCATTTCATTCCTCCTTCAGGATTCTTCAGTTCCCTTAAAGGGACAGGGAACGTCTAGTCTCTGTCATTGGCTCAAGTCCCCATTAATTATGTTCTTCCCATTTTAGGGATCCAAGCACCCTGGTTCCATTTAACTGAAAGGTCAGAATAGCTTTTACGAAGGAATGTTTACTTCAAGGGCATTGCATGAACAAGCATATAAACATCCCCCTAGTACCTGGGAAGGCAAAATCTTCCTATCCCACCTTAGCTTCCATGGAAGGAAGGAAAATGCAGTTTTTAGCTGAATTCAGCTCTTTCCTACACAGCCTAGTCCCACCAGTTCCAAGTCCAAAGACTCTCTGGGCTTCCCAGCGCTTCCCTTGCTGTGTTGGCAGTGATTTCTGGCCTAAGATCTTGTCTCCAAGGTTGGCGTGCCTTGAACTCCTGAATCTGGGGACTCCCAGATGGTGCCTAGAAGTGAAAGGGACTAATGAATAGGCCAAAACCCCATTAATTCTTAAAGGGTGGGCCTTTACCCACATATGCACACACATATACATACAGTTTAATGCATGGTGCCCAAACCGGGTGAATGAAACCTTCATTCCCTGGATGCAACTGGAGAGAGACGGAGAAAGGGACATACAGAGAGGCAAACAGACAGTGACAGAGACAGAAACAGACAGACTTACACACAGACAGAGCCAGAGCTAAAGTTTGCCTCATTTTCCTCATCTGTAAAATGAGCTGGAGAAGGAAGTGGCAAACCACTTCAGTATTTTTGCCAAGAATATTCCAAATGGCATCACAGAGAGACATAATTGAAAAGACTGAATAACGAGAAATAGGTTTATTTCATGTATGTTCGCTTGTCATCTACCCATCACATTGTGAGCTCCTTGAGACACAGAGAAAGAGAGCCAGGTCCAAAGCCAGAACCAAAGATAAAAACAGAGAGACTGACCCAGTCTGGTCGTTTGAATGATGCAACCAATTCATGATATGTAGTCAATGGAAAGAGGCTGCTTTTACCCACTTGGTGGAGGATGGCAGGAGACCTTCCAGAAGCAAATCCCTGATGTCTCCCGCATATCTTTCTCTTTTAGGGGATCTGGGCATGCACAAAGCTCAGTTACACCATGGAATGAAACAGAGTGGTAGAGGGGGCTGAGTGTCAGATTTCAAGTCTGAGGATCTGGGTTCGAATGCCAACTCCAACACTTATCACAGGTGTGATATTAAGCAAAATGTTTCTCTTCTCTGGGCCTCAATTTCCTCATTGGTACAATGGAGATTGGAACAGATGGCCCCTAAGGCCCTTCCAGCTCTTGAGCTAGGAATCTATGAATTGAGGCAGTTCGAGATGAGCAGACACTACAACTTTGTTTGAGTTCTTTGCACTGCCTTAGGACTAGGATACATTTCTCCAAAGTAGCTAGGAACAGGTTTATAATGCAGCCTGGAGCAGACACCTATAAACACCTGAGCTCAAACCGCACTGACTAGATCAGGGAATGGGATTCCTATAAACTCCTCCACAATTTGGCTCCTCCCTTTCCAATCTCTTTTCATGTATTCTCCATTTGAACCAAATTGGCCATCATCCATATGCAACATTCCGTTTCCCACCTATATGCCTTTGACCAGGTTATTCCTATGACCGTAATATGCTCCTCCATCACCTTGGTCTAATAGAATGCTTCACTTCCCTCAAAGCTCAGCTCAGGTGCCACCTCCTATACCCTACCTTATTTCCAGCACCCAACAAGTTAGTTTGAGGTGAATATCCAGTTTGCAAATTTTGTTCTTGAAGTCACATGGGCATTATTTCCACCTGCTGCCAGTGGCCAGAAGAACAGATCACAGTGGTGCATCCCCAACCGACACTTCTGCTAAGAGAGGAAGTCATGGGAAGATCCTGTGTTCAGAGCAGGGGGATCTATGTTTGACTCCCACCTCTGCTACTCTCATTTGCCTCTTGTGTCACTAAGACCACAGGATCTCGGGTCTCAGTTTCCTCATCTACAAAATGGGGAATTGGACTAGAGGACCCCTAAAGGGTCCCTTTCTGCTCCAAATCTCAGACACTGCTTGAAGTACTCAAACTGATTTTTTGGTCTCTGTTTTATCCTGATTCATGAACACTCCCTGTCTCTGAACCTCACGCCTGGCTTAAGAGGGCAGCCACTCTCTGCTCTTCACTGTTTGGCTAATGCTTACCATATGTGTCAGATTTTCATTTTCTTCATTCCTTCTGGGGTAAAATCCCCTGTCCAACCCGTTCTCACTCTTTCTTGCCACTGCCAGTGATAAGTCCCACCTGATTCATAAAAGATAATTAGCAACCTGGATATCCACTTGGAAGTGACTTTCCCTCTGTAAAGCAAGGGAGTCAGCAGAGAATTGACTCTGGTGGATGTTCATTATCTTCTTCTCCCCAGGGGCGATCTAGAGGTGAAGGTTGGATTCATCAGCTATGAGGATTCCTGCTGAAACTAATGCAGCTGGGGCGGGAGCGGGGAGGGCGCGATGTTAGTTCATTATGGAGCAGTCCTACTCTTAGACAGTCCCTGATTTAAGGGACACATAGCTTTGTGACCTTCCTAGAAATGACTGTCCTCCAAGTCAGCCAAGAAGCTTGGGTGGTGGCATTCTGTATTTAGAGGACCCAGGCTCAGATTCCAGCTCTGCCACTGGATAAGTCATGTTTCCTCCTTTGGCAAACTAGGGGATTCGACCTGGTGACCTACTTCTAAATTCCCCTTCAGCTCTGGATCTATGATGCTAGGATCCCCCATTTGACTCTGTCCAAACAGTCTGCTTGCAGCTTCAATCCTCAGCCCCCAAGTGGCTGAGGCAGATGTCCCATTTTTTTAAGTGTTCAAAACATGACACCAATTACATCACATTTTTGCCATTTTTAATCTCATCTGCTGCATGATTGAAATATAATGCAAGTAGGTCACGATGAGTTCAGAGACAAGTAGCCCAGAAAGCTGAAAGGTAAGTGTAGGAATACTGGTCAGTGGAGAGCAGGCATGAATGCAAAGTGACTGGTAATTGTAATTGATAGCATCATGGTCATTGGGCTGCAAAATGCTCAGAGTACTCATTGAGCCCATCTGCCTGCCTGCAGATGGGACAACGTTTACACCACTCCAGACAAAAGAGGATGTGGGCTTCAAGACTTCCAGAGATGTTCACCACACACACCCTTTATGGACTCCAATAAAACACTCAAGCAACAAGTACTTGTCAGGTGCGTACTACATGCCAGGCATTGTATATCTGTGTTTAAAAGTCTCTGGCTCCCAAGAAGTTCTCCTCTTTCCTGCATTTTTAGGTTGCGACTTTCAGCACACTCTTGCTTCCTAACCAGCTGCCTATCGGGCACCTCTATCTAGACATCCAATTACTGTTGTTTAGTTATTTCAGTCATGTCCAACTCTTTATGACTACACTTGGGGTTTTCTTAGCAAAGATACTGGAGCAGTTTGCCATTTCCTTCTCCAACTCATTTTACAGATAAGGAAACTGAGGCAAACAGGGTTAAGTGACTCGCCCAAGGTCACAGAGCTAGTAAGTGTCTGAGGTCATATTTGAACTCAGGTCTTCCTGACTCAAAGCCCAGCACTCTCCACTGAGCCACGTAGCTGCCTCAGACATCGAATAAACATTTCAAATTCAACAAGTCCAAAATGCAACTCAGGCTCTTCTGCAAAAATCTCCCAAACTTCCCTAATTCTGTGTTGTACTCACCATCATTCCAGTCATAAAAGTGCCCCAACTCTTCACTCTCTTTCACCTCCCAGATCCAAACAGTTGCCAATCTCGTTCATTCTCTCCCATCCATCCACTTCTCTCCACTCTTACAACCACCATTCCCCTTCAAGCTTTTATCATGCCTCGCCCAAAGGATTGCAATAGCCTCCTAGCTGGACTCTTAGCTTCCAGTCTCTTTCCCTTCAAAGTGATCCTTCACATATTATCAAAATTAAATTTCTTTCTTTGTTTTTGATCAGACTGACTCTTGATCGGCTAGCTAGCAGGTTAAGCCTTTAGTTACTTGCTGGTATGCCAATGATCTATGTTATCAGAGAGCTGCACACCAAAGCTCAGTAAAAGGCTAGAATCTAGTCCTACCAGTCCAGCTTGGGAATGATATAATTCCCAAATATTTGAAACCGAGTTCAAATCCAAGTCCACAGGTTCCAGAACAGAACCATCTGCTGTAGTTTCATCGTGATCTGAATCACTGACAAGAGTTGGGGGCAGTTCTTTTGTTAAGTCGTTCATTTGTTTCTAGGCGATGAAGCTTCCCCCCATGCTCATAAGTGCTGGTTCCAGGTCCAGCCTGGCCACGTATGACTTGATACTCCCTAGAGTTTTTCTTGGAGAGGTCTTTCCCTTAGAGCACTGTGTTCCAGGTCTAAGTCATGAAGTCTAGGCATTCAGAGTCCTCCTCATTCAGATCATCATCTAAGTTACCAGAGTCTGATTCAGCAGAATCTGCCCCACCCCAAATCTTGCCCAAGAAATTGAGCAAAGAATCTTCATCACAGGTGCCAAGCACCTCAGATGGCTCCCGAGGCAGCTCTGCTTCTTCATGGGTTGAGACTTTGGACCCAAATGCTTTCATACAATCTATTACTTTGCTGAAGTCATGGGACTGCTCCTCCCCGCCTTTGGAGTGAGCTCTGGCTTGTCTTGACCAGTTGCTTCCTGCAGAATCTGGTCCAGCTGATCTGGTAAGATACCAGCGATCTTGGCTCTCTAAGGGGAGATTAGCGTCTTCTTTCTTAAGCTCTCTTGGATCAAAGGCCATTGTTCATAATAAGATTAAGATTTCTTTCCACTTACATCAAGAAAGCTTTCTGGCCATTCATGGATTGCAGAAAGTAGTCCTCTCTTTGGTGTAGTTTGTCCAGATGCTTAGCAGAGCCTTCTCTTTCACCCTCCAAAGAGTCATTCTGTTTCAGAGAGCCATTCAAAAGGGAGGGAGGTGGTGGTCATTAGAGACCTCAAGGAGTCAGAAAATGGACTGAATCTAGTGCACACAATCTCAAAGCCACTAGACAGTTTTAGGCCCAGTTCATGTGCTTGGCCTTGGGGATAGGACTGTACCCACTGCGGAGTCCCACATCCATCTCTGTTGTACCAGCTGCACATCCTAACACTTTGTGAATGTGACCAAGGCCATTATGTGTTTCTGATGAGAACATTTTGCAGGTTCAGTGGTTCACAGGTCAATAGAATCCTGTAAGTAAAAGGCGCCAACACTTGCAGCTACCAGCCAAGGACACTACTTCTACATGGCCACAGAGGCAGCTGGGAGGAAGCAGTGAGCCCAAGGAAGGGGCGTTTGACTATTTGGGAGATGCTCTTTGCTTTTCTTGTGCACTGCTGCCTGTCTAGATTCGGAGGTGAGGATTTTTTTCAATGCCTGGCCATTATCTCCAGTACCTGACTGATGGATGGAGGTGTGGCAGGTAACCAGAACATTTGTCCAGATTGGTGGTGCTGGAAGAATGCACAATTCTCCCCAGTGCAAAAGTGCTCCGTTCTATTATCTGGATCCAACCATTTAGGGAGAAATTCAGCAGCTTCTGATTAGCCAGAATTCACCAGTCCTTGCTACTAACTCTGGAAACTTCTTTGTAATCTGCTTTATTGGCTAAACAATAAACCATGCGCCCTCAATACTGTCCCTAAACTTAGCTGCACTTAATGATACGAGCAGAAATGCTGCTCTTCCCTAAGTTTGTATCTGAGACTCAAAGGCCAATTTTGCCAGGCAAGGGAGGCCAGCAGAGGTGCACATTGGGTTGAAGGACCTCTACATGGTTTTCTGCATCTTTTGGTTCCTCTGAAAACAAAACCAGATGACATTCCATTGCATCTTTCATTACCTCCAGCTTCCTGTTTCCCTCCATTCTTGTTTTTGTCTTACTGCCACTTCCCATGATGACCCCAAAATGATTTTCTTCAAGCACCAATCTAACTATATTATTTCCCTGATCAAGAAGTTTTCTGGTTCTCAAGGGACACAAACCATTTACAACACCCTAGCCAAGCCCTTCCCATCCTTCCTCTAGCTTACCTCTTCAGGTAGATGACTACCTTTCCTGCACTCTAGGTTCTAGCTAAATCTACCTGTATCCTGGCTCTGTTGTCCTTTGCCTAGGCAAGGGGTGCCATATATGTCCTTCCAAGTCCTTGAGGGTGGCCTTTGGACTGAGTCCCAGTTTTACAGACAAATCCTTTTATTAAAGGGATTTGTTCTGTGAACTTTGGATTCAGTCAAATGGCCCCACTTGAGAACCTAGAGGGCCACATGTGACCTTGAGGTGGTGGGCTTCCTACCTCTGGCTTAAGCTGCCTCTACTACACTTGGCATTGATTTCCTCCCCACCTCCATCCACCAGAATTTCCAGCTGCATTCGAGATTCAGATCATGTGCTATCTTCTTCAGAGAGACTGTGATGAGCCTTCCAGTGGTCAGCATACTTTCTTTCCCTATACTGTTGTGCATTTACTCATCCCAACAGAATGTATGGTCCGTGAGGGCAGGGCTTGTTTTCATGTTCATCTTTGTATCCCTAGCACCAATCACAGTGGCTTCCAGGTATCTAGTGGGGACTTAATAAATGCTCATTGGGTTCAGTTGGAGTCAAAATGCTTTTTAGTTGAGAACTTTTAGACCATAGCCTCCCAAGGCACCTCAGCTCTTTGCTAGAAGTAGAGGGGGAAGACAATAAATATTTATTAAATGCCTACTATGTGCTAGGCACTGTGCTATGAGCTTAACAAATATCTCATTTGATCATCACAACAACCCTAGTAGGAAGGTGCTATAATTATCTCCATTTTACAATTGAGGAAACTGAGGTAACAAGGATTTTTAAATGACTTGTTTAGTGTCACATAGCCAGTAGGTGTTTGAGGCTGGATTTAAACTCAAGTCTTCCTGTCTCCAAGGACAGCATTCTATCCACTGTACCCTCTAGCTCCCTCATTGCATCACATGCTCTTACAGTGTAAAATGTCCCACCCCACAGCCCCAGATATGTTTGGGTGCAGCTGTAGACAGATAACACTTGAAGCCAAGAGCTTGGCTTCATTTGTATTTCACTCATACAGACTGATAAGTCGTCCATTGTGGCTAGCCTACAATTATTTTTAGATGTATCTGTAGGTGGGGGTGTGAAAGAGGGAAAGAGTTAGGGGAGTCCCAGAGTTCCAGAGGCCAGATGGAACAACACATCGCTGCCTGAGAATCATCTCTATAAAATGAAGGCAGGTGGTCAACAAACACTATTTAAGTGTTATTCTGCATCAGAGACTGTGCTAAACACTGGTGCAAAGGGCAGACCCAACCCTCTACCACTCACATTCCAATGGGCTGGACCACATAAAAACAACTATGTGCATACCACAGATATACAGTGTAAATGGAAAGTAATCTGAGAGAGGAGGCACTAACAGTGGGAGGGGAAAGATATAGGAAAGACTTCTTCCAAAGAAGAGGATTCAAGCTGAACCTTGAAGGAAGCCAGGAAGCAGAGGGAGAACATTCTAGTGCAAAGAAACAGGGTCAGGAGATTGAGTGTTGTGTGGGAGGAAGAGCAAAAAGACCAGTGTCACCGGGCTTTGCAGAGTATGTAGATGGTGGTGTGAGGTGTACAAACACTGGAAGGGTAGCTGAATGGAGGATGGATTGGAGTGACCAGGAAGACCAATTAGTCATTCGTAATATTCTAAGTGGAAAGTAGCGATGCTTTACCAGGGTGGTCAAGTGATGAGAAGGGGATGTGATTCCCTTCTCATATTTTTTTAATCTAAGGTTTACCAAAGAGATGTTGTAGAATGGTGAATAGTGAACCAGCCTGGGAGTCAGAAAGTACTGGGTTCAAATTCTGCTTCTACTATTCTAACTTCTATTCAAAGATTTCCAATGAAAGATAACCCACCACCTCCATAGGCAACCCGTTTGACTTTGGACATTGTGAGAAAGTCTTTCCTTTCACCAGGCTTAAATCTGTGTCTATGCACCTTCCACCCAGAGCTCTTACTTCTGCCCTCTGAGACACAGTGATCAAGGGCAACTATTCCACATGACAACTTTGCAAATACATGAAGGCCAGTTATCATAGTGTAGCTAAGGTTTGTCTTTTCTTACCTAAATATCCTCAATTACTTCAACCTGTTTTTTGTTTTGTTTTATGGTATCTTCACCAACCTGGTCATCCTCTTCTGGAAACTCCATGGATGGTTAATGTCTTTCCCAAATTATGTTACTCAGAAATGAACCTATGAGTTCAGTTATTGTTTAACCACAAAGCACAGGGAAGCATTATCTCCCTCATCATAGATATTTTCTCTTAATGTCACTTAAAATAAACCAGCAATTTCCCTGGCTGCCATATCACACTGTTGACTCAGCTTGTGGTCCACTAAACCCCCAGAGAGCTTTTTCTTCCTCCTTCTGAGGTGGTGAGCATGGCCTCAGGGCAAACAATCCAACAGAGTTTTGTTATAAGTTGAAGGGTGAGTCTGGAGAGAAGTGGGCAAGGAAGTCCCTTTGGGATTCTTTCTGGTCCATTCACTGGCTTGTCAATATTCTCTCTCAGCAATTCCCCCATTCCATGTATGTGGAGTGCATGTGGGAGAAGCACACATGGGGAAAGGTCCCCATGCTGTGATTCACACGCAATGGTGACTCTTTCTCGTTAGACGTATGGGAAGAGGGCTGGATGGATTTTCCTTTAAATTGGTTCCCAGGAAGGTCCCTCTTGGTAGCAAGAAGGAGTGAGATTCAAGCTGACCAATTCCACTCCTATTGATACTATCCTCCAAAAGCACACATCTTCTGGCTGCTTTGCAAAAATGATGGCTAGATAGAGAACCCTTGAAAATTCATTCTGCACACCCAGAAAAGTTGACTTTGTGTGACTGTCTCATTTGGCTCTCTAATGGCCATTCACAGAGATGGTCTATTTCTACAGCTAAAATATTCATTGGCTGAAAAATATTTCTTATGTTTTAATGAGAACTCAAAGGAGAGAAAATGCTGTGGTCCATGAGTAGAATGGACTTTTTTTTTTCCATGACAAGCATCTTTCTCCCTTTTATTTTAATTTGCAGTGTCCTTGTGCTTAGAAAGAGATGAGTTTCATCTCTTAATGCTTCCTTTCCCTTAGCTTTGATAGGTGTGTGTGTGTGTGTGTGTGTGTGTGTGTGTGTGTGTGTGTGTGTGAGTGAGAGACAGAGAGAGAGAGAATTAATGTAAAGAGGAAAAGGCCAGATTCCTTGGCTCTGAAGGAAGCTGGGGGGAGGCCCTAAAGTGAGTCTCTTGTCTTCTGGGAGGTGGAGGCAGGGCACACTGTTCCTGACCCAGACAAGCTGAGGCTTCTCTTGATTTACGTCCTCTCCCATGGCCAGCTTTCATCTTCATTGTTGCTGTGAAGAGGGCTCTAGTTATCAGGCATGAACCTCAGCACACAATCGATAGCAATTGCAGGACACAGGGAGTTTCATTAAAGCCATTTGTTATTTTCCCCACCCCCAGTTCCTGTTTCCATCACTGGGGATATGGTGGGGTTAAGAGAGCTGGGCCAGTGGGGTCTTTGAGAAAGGAAACCAGCATTCTGGGCAGGTTTACAAGAAATCAGCAGAGCCAAAAGCCATTTCGCATGCCTGGAATTATTTTTCAAAGTGAATAAAAATGTTTTGAAATGCACGATATGCCTTTATTGTTACTGATACTGTGAAAACTACTGCTGAATTTAACTTTCCTGCCCATCAATATTGGACCATGATCCCCCAGGGGCTAATCCCTGCTCTACCTTCAGTACTTTCTTGGACCTAGTTTTCATTATTTGTAGGACTCAAGATGCCTTGATTTATGTGTCTTCATCCATGTGTTTTGAAGTCCTGACATTCAGATGTCTCCTGAATTGCTGAGAGACTTGGAATGCATTGGTAACTTAAATAACTTTGTGTCTGGCTGTTTTGTTTAAAGTTTGAGCCTGGAACTTAGGGTTCAGCATCTTGGGTTTGAGCAATAGAGATCCTAGAGCACTCTTTGTGCTGTGCGTCCAGACCAAGGTGGGAGGGATCCCAGATTTAGACGTGGACATGATAGGCCATCCAGACCAAACCTGTCATTTTGCATATGGGGAAACTGAAGCCCAAAGTGGTGAAAGCGTCTGATCAAGTAGCAGGGTATAAAAATTCGAACCCAAGTCCACTGGATCCAGAGTTAGGGCTCTTCTGCTGTCCCTCCCTGTCTCTCTAGGATCATGATTTAATCAAGACTGATATGAAGGGTAATTATGAATCAATAAGCACTGATTGAGTACCCACTATGTGCTGGGCTCTCTACTAGATAATGAGGATACAGAAAACAAGATGACCCCTGCCCTCATTCTGGGAGTGGGGACAGCACATGTGCATCTAAGAACATCTAACTTCTATAACAAAATGAATACAAAGTGATTCGTAGTGTAGAGCAAGTCAGGGACTTTAGATTCACAAGGCTAAGTTCTTGGCTATTATGTCTGTGACCTTAGAGAAGCCAACTTTTCTGCACTGGGCTGTTCTCAGCTGTAAAACCAGAAGGTTAATTTAGACAGTTTTCTTTTACTTTCTTTTCTTTTTTTTTT
>CM053626.1:3636582-3657522 GCA_028646595.1 Phalanger gymnotis | reverse complement strand
GAACAGGGCAACCAGAATATATGCCATCTTGGAGTGGGGGGGTAGAAATGGAGAGAAAATTTGTAATTCAAACTCCTGTGAAAAGCAACATATTAAATAAAAATTAAATTAAATTAAAAGAAACATTTAGAAGTTCCTAATTACAAACTATTTGAGCAAATGAATTAGATAAATGAATTATCATCCCTCAATATTTCTGTATTAAATGCCAATCGATGTGAATCCATATATGAGTGACACATGGATTCCAATCTAGACATATCATTTTAGCTACTTTATTTCCCCCTTCTTTTGGGGAAGGAATGTGCTTATTTTGATCATCATGTCTCTCTCTCAACAACCAGGACAGAGCCTTCCTTGTACAGAGTAGGTACTTGATACATGCTTGTAGAATTTTGGAACCAGTTAATATTAATCTTGGACACATAAAGAGACTAAATGAATATGAAGACCAGACTTATATTTTCATTTTCTCCTATCCCCATTGGTAAGGCAGGAGTGTGAAGGCTGACAGAAGCTCCTCCACAGCTAACCAATCATCAGCTACCCAAACCCAACTCAATTGGGAAATTGCATCTGGAATGCTGTAGTGGTCATGGGGACAGGGGAGGGGAGACGAGTGATATAAAGATGAGATAAGGCAGGACCACAGTCCCCATAGAGCTCACGGGCCAAGAGAAGGGTGACACCAACATAGATGACTCATATATGGTGTTTGGTGCTAAGTACATTGAGATAGGTTCAAACCCAAGCTCTCTATGAAGACTGAGTGACTGTTGCCTGAGATATCTGTCTGTTGTCTGTTGCCTGAGATATGTCTGGAGAATTCCATTACCAGTAGGGTGGCAGAGGGAAGCATTTTTAGGTAGACCATGACCCTAAGTCATAAAAGGGTTGGGAACCTGAACATCTCGAAGAAGATAGTATTTCTGTCATTCTGGTTTCTATAATAGTAAAAATGCCAACGATAACTGTTCATTATCTGCCAGATACTGTGCTAAGTGACTTACAATATTTTAATATCATTTGATCCTCAAAACAACCTGCTAAGGCAAGTATTGTTATTATCCCCATTTTACAGATGAGGCAACTGAGTCTAAGAACATCTAAGTGACTCATGCAGGGTCACATAGCTAGTCAGTCTCTGAAATCACATTTGAGCTCAGGTCTTCCTGACTCTGGGTCCAGCACCCTTACCTCAATGTGTCACCAAGCTTCACTTGAAGGGAAGCCAAAGGCAGTGAAAATAAAGTTTACAGGGTTTTCTCTATCCAAGTCCACAGATCCTCTGAAATCTGCCCTAGGTTAGGAACCCCCAAACTACAGTCATTGTGTAGGGCTCAGATTTAAAGGAATCAGACCAATAATTCTAGAAGTCCTGGCCCTCCCTAGAAATTGGGAGGTGCTGCCAGGCCAGGGCTATACATCTTGGTCTTGAGTGTGGAGATCTTGGGAAGCTAAGCTTTGGGGCCCTCACCTATTGGGCCCCTTACCATCATGCCAGCCCCAAAGTCCAGGATCCCTGAGCTGCCAACTTCCATGTTCTATTACCCTATCCCAAGCATGAAATATTTGGACTTTCTGTGAGTTGTGGGGGATGGGGGGAGTGTGGCAGCAAGGTGTGCTGATAAATCTTTTACCATGGCTCTGGGGATCATACTTTGAAATCTAACTACATTATTAACATCTTATGTCCAGACAAACAACAAAACAATAAATCAATCCCTTATTTGCAGGAGTTGTTGGTTTCTGAGATGTACCTGCTCACATGGAAAATTTAACAATCAGCTCCTGTGAGTTGGTTTGAGCTAACTCTAGCATACTTCTGGGTGAAACAGACTCAGTAGCTGGGAGAGTCTGGAAGCGTTCTTTCTCCCCACAGGTAGCAGGAGGCAGACAGTGTAGGTGTTTGGATAAGAATGTATCGTTTCATCAGTACAGAGATCTCCTGGTGAACAATTCACTCTATCAATGCAATAGTACCACTGTTTCAGCTTTGAGTCTTAGAGCTGCATGGATATCTTCTACTGCTTTCCCCAGATCACACATCCTGGTGGAATAAGAGAAATAAGCCAATCTTCCTGACTTAGAGTCTGGCCCTCTATCCACCAGCCTGCACTCTCTGCTTCTCTTTGGAGTATTTTTTTAGCCCAAAAGATATAATTGTTGTCCTATTCCCAACCACACTGTGGCCCAGAGCCTGGGACTGGGGCTTGACCCTGACCAACTTCTTTCTCAGAAGCCTTTCAGTCACTCCTTTTGGCTCCTCCCACCAAGAGTTTCCCCTATGAACATCATAATTTGGCCAAGTCTAAGTCTACCTATCACAAGAGAAAGGACCCTCCATTCCCATGTAAGCACAAAAACTAGCAAGACACTGAATCCAAAACAGCTTTTTTTTAGGACAGAAAAACTCACAGAGGCCTTGCCCCTATGGCTAGCCCATGAACAATTAACTGAAGCCTTTTTCCCTCTCTGCAGGAGCTGCACGTCTTCTGGGCACCCACAATAAGCTAGAATTATGTTACCCTAAGGGTTTCTAGACAGTCCAGTTAGCTGAGCCCCACTTCCCATAAGTACTAACAGAGTTTTCCAAGTTTATGGTGCTACTTGGGCATTAAGACCTCCCCACTTGGGGAGAGCCATCAGATTTGCCTAAAACAGTCTAAATCTTCAGCCCAGGACTTCCTCTTCTGGCTACATCCAAGTACTTTGAAGTGTTCTGTCTTTGCTTTCATCCACCCCCATCCCTGGGCTCCCATGGTTCCCTGGAGTAGTCTCGGGAGAGGAAAGGCTTTCCTCCAGAAAACAGAGGGTGAAGGTCCACTCCTCTCCTCTGCCTTTTTTATAACCATTCATCTCTGCACTGGAGCTCCCCAGCCCTCCCTTTAAGAGCCAAGTCCAAGGGCATAATTCAGGTATATGACAAGTATACCCTCAAGGTGTTAACAATCATTTTGATGGTTTTGTTTTATTACTGTTGTAAACTTCCTCAGCTGCAAACTCCAACATCAATACACTTTGCCATCCTATCTAATCTAATCCAACAAATATTCATTCAGCACCTGCTACATGTGAAACATGACGTTAGGCACTGGGGATCTCAAGGCAATGGAAAAACAGCAGTCCTGACATCCAAGATTCTATGGGGGGTGGGGGGATAGGGATATACATATAAACTGATCAGTACATTCATGACAATTGGAGCTGGGATAGGAGGCTGACCACTCAGATGATGAGTAAAGGCTGTGCATAGGAGGTGGCATATGGGCTGACATGGGGGGGAAGCCAAGGATTCTAAGAAGTAAAGTGAGGACATATAACTTCCAGTACATGGTGGTTAGCCTGCACAAAGATGCAGATAGAGGATACAAATACAAGCAAAAAGTTAGTCCCTCCTCTTAGGGTTAGGCTTGAAGGAGCTTACATTCCAATGGAGGACAGCAACAAAGCAAAGGTAACTGAAAAGCGAGCAATGTGGGGGAATGGTACTTAATGAGGGTCATGATTTTGAAATTCAGGAAGTCAGAAACAGTGCTAAAAAGAGAATTAAGGCACTATAGCTTGGTCCCTTAACAAAATGGAGGCTTACGAAGGGGAATAATGTAGTTTGTGGGACATAGTAAATGCTCAATAGACGGTTGTTGACTTATTGTCCTAAGTGCATCCTAGAGCCAAGCTGAAGAATTTGTCTTTAATCCTAGAAACAAAAGAGAGCCACTAAGCATTCTGGAGCAGGAGAGCATCATGGTTTACTCCTGCTAGCTCATGAAGGCTGGATTGGATAAGGTAGTTCAAGAGAGAGCCAAACCATTTAATGATGGAAGGTTTCCCACCCCACTCTATCCCATGACCTCTTTAGAACACAATCCTATGGTCTGTAGCTCAGCAGAGGTGAGATAAGTTCATCTACCATACTCCTCTTCATTTACAAAACCTGAAAGTGCCAGCTGTTAACTTACAAAGGGTAGCAAAGCTGGAGGCAAGGCAATAAACTATCAGTTTTCAGCTAGGATGTTACCCCTTATTTTGGGGCAAGGAAATTTTTTTTGGCACATCTCAAAACCCAAAACCAGTGGCTGCTGTCCTTGGTCCTAACTTGTTGCTGTCTTTTTGGGTACATTTGATCAATTTTTATCTATTAAATATTTATAATTTATTTTTATAATCTTTTTTATTTGTTTTAAATTTTCTCCATTCCTCCATGACTCCATCACTAATTGAGAGGGCAAGCAATATGATGTCAATCATACGTGTGAAATCATGCAAAACACATTTCCATGTCAGCCATGTTACAAAAAAACCAAGAAAAATAAAGAAATTAAAAAAGAAATTATGCTTCAATTTGCACTCAGGATGCATTTTTCATCATGGGTCATTTGGAATTGTCTAGGACCATTGTCTTGATCAGAGTATCTAAGTTTTTCACAGTTTATCATCCTTACAATATTGCTTTTACTATCTACAAAGATCTGGTTCTGCTCATTTCACTTTGCATTAATTTATATAGGTCTTCTCAGGTTTTTCTGAAACCATTCTCCTCATCATTTCTTATAGTACAATAGCATTCCATCAGAATAATATACCATAACTTGTTTAGCCATTCCCCTCGTTGATGAACATTCCCTCAATTTCCAATCCTTTGCAAGCACAGAAAGAACTGCTATAAATATTGTTGCACATATAGGTCTTTTTTTAAAATTTGATCTCTTTGGGATACCCAACTTAGTTATATTGCTGGGTCAAAGCATATGAACAGTTTTGTAGCTCTTTGGGCATAGTTCCAAATTGTTCTCTAGAGTGATTGTAACAGCTCACAACTCCATCAACAATGCATTAGTGTTCCTATTTTTACACATCTCCTCCTGCATTTGTCATTTTCCTTTTCTGTCATATTAGCCAATCTGATATGTGTGAGGTGGTACCTCAGAGTTGTTTTAGTTTGCATTTCTCTAATCAATAAGCGCTTTTTCATATGATTTATAGATAGCTTTGATTTCTTCTTCTGAAAACTGTTCATTTCCTTTGACCATTTATCAATTGTGGAATGGCTCTTCTTTCATATATATATAACTATATATAATATTAAATATATAACATATATAATGTTAAATATATAACATATATAATATTAAATATATAACATATATAATATTAAATATATAACATATTTATTATATATAATATATATTATATACAGAATATATATTATATATAATTTGATTTCACTTCTCTATATATTTGAGAATGAGGCCTTTATCAGAGAAAATTGCTGTAAAAATTCTTTTCCAGTTTTATTTTCTTCTTACAATTTTGGTTTCATTGGTTTTGTTTGTGCAAAAACTTTTTAATTTCATATAATCAAAATTATCCATTAACTTTCCTGTGATTCTCTCCATGTCTTCTTTGGTCATAAGTTCTTCCCTTATCCATAGACCTGACAGGTAAAATTTTCCATGCTCATCTAATTTGTTTATGATATAACCCTTCATATCTAAATCATTTTGACTTTATCTTGGTGTGCAGTGTGAGGTCTATGCCTGGTTTCTGCCAAACTGCTTTCTATGTTTCCCAGAAATTTTTCTTAAATGGTGAGTTCTTACAACAAAAGCTAGTATGTTTGGGTTTGTTAAATACTAGGTTACTATGGTCATTTATTACTGTGTATTAGGTAGCTAGTCTATTCCACTGATCCACTATTTTCTGATTTTCTAGCCTTGTAAATCAGGGATTTAGTTACTTTAAAAGTTACCAAAGGAACTGAGAGGAGGCTTGAAAATAATGATATATTTATCACCCAAATGCCCCTCTTTGAAACCAGTAATACCTGTGAATCCAAAGTCAAGTGGTATATGAGGCACAAATGTGTCCTTTGAAACATTGTCTTAAAACCCCTAACATAGGCTGGGTATCAACTGAGAGAATGTGTATGTTTCTGCAACTTGAAATGGTATAAATATCATTGGGTACCATGAGATACTTTAAAATATATCCCCTGGTGTACATGAAGAAAAATGAAAAATGCCTGAGTCTTCCAGCTACAGCTGGTTCCTCCAAAGACATCACTTCTTGTAGCCTTGGCAGAGATCTTTCCACCTTGGCTAAGACATTAGGAGGATTATGACACGTTTAATGAACCCTTTGGGATTCCTCCATTCTTTCTCTTTCTGACTTCAGTTTTCTCTAGGCTCAATCTCTTTTGATCATCAGTGAAGAGTGCCTTGTCTCTGAACCTCTGTCCTCCAGATTCAGAACACACGTGGGGGCATTATGGGGTGAGATATACTTCATATTTTATCAAATGGAGCTAATGCCATAGAGGGACCTGTTTTGATAAGAAAGTAGTCATTAAAAATGCATTTAATGGAAACAAAATAAAGCCACATAAATATCAGCATTTCTATATATTTGACAATACCCAGCAGGAAGAGATAGAAAGAGAAATTTCACTGAAAATAACTTCAGACAATATAAAATACTGGGAAGTCTATCTGCCAAGACAAAACTGAGGAACTATATAAACACAATTACAAAACACTTCACACAAATAAAGACAAATCTAAACAAATAGAGAAATATTAATTTCTCATGGGTAGGCTGAACCAATATAAGAAAAATGATACTACCTAAATTAGTTTTCTTATTCAGTTCCATACCAGTCAAGCTATCGAAGAATTATTTCATATATCTAGAAAAAATAACAAAATTCAATTGTAAGAACAAAATTTCAAGAATATCAAGGGAACTAGTGAAAAAATGTGAAGGAAGGTGACCTAGCAATTCCTGATTTCAAACCATATTATAAAGCAGTAATTGTCAAGACAATCTGGTGCTGGCTAAGAAACAGTGGAACAGATTAGTTCCACAACACTGTAGTAAAAAATAATAGTAATCTAGTGTTTGATAAATCCAAAGATCTGTCTTCCTGTCTCTGTCGCTCCCTGTCTCTGTCTCCCTCTCTATGTGTCTGTGTGTATGTCTTTATCTCTGTGTCTCTGCCTCTCTGTCTCCTTCTGTCTCTCACTCGGTGTATCTCTCCCTTCCATTACTCCCTCTATCCAACCTTTTACACACTCTCAATAGTCAGACAACATTCTGAACTACTGCTATCATTTGTCCTATATTAGGTACCCCAGTATCCTGATAATCAATACTGTGGTATGTGGTATCTTCTTCTCCCTGGAAGTCTCTGTCACTATCCTGACATACATTTATTAAGCTTTATCTCTTGTAAGAAAATCTTGCCTTAGGATTGAGGATGGGTCTCTGAGCTCTTTTACATAGAGAAGACTCTGAAGAATTCTTCATTCTGTTCCCAGCTGGATATATACATATATACATACATGTATATGTATGTGTATATATATGCAAAGAGCTGTCTAACTAGAGGCCTGCTAGTCATATGTGGCCCAACTTGAGCCAGATGAAAATGTAACTGAGAATTGTCTTAAAAATAGTAAAATACAACATAGATATTCATAATTTGTGGTTTTCTGGATGTAGCCTACAGGGATCCAGTTCTTTTTTAGTTTGACACCACTGGCCTTCACCATGCTGCTCAAGGGGTCCATGAGATGGACAGAAACCCTGGTTAAGAACTCCTGGTCTAAAGATTTGGTGGGCTAACTGGTGGCTATCACTATACTTGAAGTGAGGAATACCTGGGTTCAAGCCTTGCCTCTGACACTTAGATAAGCCAATTGACTAATAGGCACTTTCGTTTCATTATCTATAAAAGAAGCATAACAGTAGTACTTACTTCATAGGGTTAGTGTGACCTTGAACCAGTCTCATAACTCCTCTGAGCCTCAAATTTCTTCATCTATAACACAGAGATCATAACATCTCTAGTAGTGACCTTTCGGTGGTGTTGTGAGGCCCACATAAGATAAATACACAGAACACTTTACAAACTTTCACCCACACTGTGAATGACAATTGTTATCTACCAAATCATAGAGGAAGTTAGGCATCCCCCAGTTCCTTGTGATGATAGATTGTTTCATCTTGGTTTTGTGTCCCCGGTGCCTTTCCCATCATAGTGCTTAATAAATGAATAAATGTTGGGTGATTGGTCCTTTGAAAGACTGACTTTTCATTGCCACAATGACATTTCATAAGCGTCTTGGTCTGGATCATGCAGCCAGAATCAGATAGATGGACTCTTTGCTTTATGGACTGTCCTCTATACAGGAGGACAAAGAGGTGACCAGGAGGCCAGTGGCTCTGGGGAGAAGACAATGATCTGGGGATTTGGACAGAGATAAATGACATCAGTCACATTGTTCCCTGGATCTGCCTTTGTGCTCCATTCAGGGGAAATGGAGCTGAGGGCATAATTGCTTATCGTACATGTGATGCTGCTGGTCTTGTGCTAGTCCCCAGAGGAAAGTTATCACAGCTGCTTACCTGGTGTCATGTGATGGACATGGGATTCCAATGAATTAGCAAACACTTGTGCCATGTTTGTGTGCATGGCCTGGAGGGCACCGATCCTGTTAGACCAAATCGGAAGCTATTGATAGCTACAAAATCTGGGCCTGAAACTCCGAGGAAGGAGACAGAACAGTGGCCAGAGTAGCTCATGGGGGAAGACATGAAGAAGATGGAGTCTGCTTGGGGCCTTTAGATAAGTGGAGGTGAGGTCAGAAGGGAGGGATACACGAGCAGAAGACGGAGGTTTCCCGAGCAGAGGAGTGACGTGAAACACCATTTCAGGAATATGAGGAAGGCAATAGTTTATGCAATGTTTTAGACTTGGCGCATATAGCTGGGGTGCAGGCAGCAGGTAGGACCCTGTCAAGGTAATCCAGGTAGGTGGTAATTAAGGATGACAATGAGAATGAACAAGAAAAGATTTTGTATTCGCCCCTGGAAGGGACCTCAGGAATTACCTTGTTCAATACTTTAACCTTCCACATAAGAATGAGGCCCAGGGATGAAATGACTGTGCCCACGTCATAGGCAGAAGGTAGCAGGAGTTGGGATTTGGACTCAGCCCCTCTGACATCACATCAAAAGCTCTGTCCACTGACAAAACTGAGGCATAGTTTTCAAAGGCAGCTGCTCTAATAGTGCTTTGTAGCAGATCTAGTGTAAGAGTTTGAAGGAAAGAGCAGAGGCAAAGATATCCCAAAAGCAGGGACTCCTAGCCTGAGGTTCCTGGGCCCCAAGAGGACCCTAGCTAGGAGGCCTAGGAACTTAGCTGGAGGGAAAAAGTCACTTTTTATTTTCACTAACATTTAACTGTAAGTTGGCATTTCCTTAAGTCATAACTGTTTTTAATTCTGAGTTATCCAGAGATAGAGTCCATAGCCTTCAGCACACAGCCAAAGGGGTCTGCACCTTTCCCCCTGACACCCACACCCACACCCACACACACACAAAATGGTTAATGACGACCTTCTAGCTTGGAGACTGGCAGAGTCCTGGTGCTATTGGAAGAAAAAGAAGAGGCAGAAAGGGAAGCTGGGAAGCTAGTTTGGGGTTGAAGATCCTGTAGGATGAGTTTCTGCCAATCACCAAGCATTAATTACATGCGTCTCAGGTGGTAGTCTCCATTCTAGACGACCCAAAGATGAAGAGCCTTATTCTGTTCCGTTGGAGGAGAGAAAATGTTCACATCAAATTATGGACAAAACAGATACTAGGTAATAGGGGAAGGGGCATTAGAGGCACATATAAGAATCCAAGACTGCCCGGCCGCCATACTTGGTCCTCAGCTAGAAACTAAGAACCCAAACCTAGGTCAGGCCTGGAGGTTCAGCTGAAGAAGACAGAGAGCAAAGCTCTGAGGGATGCCTGCAGTCTGTGGACAGGTTGTTAGAGCAGCCACACATGGAGGCAGAGAAAGAAGGAGGGGGTGAGACAAGGAACAGATGCAATTTGCCTCTCCTTTGAGGTGCTGTTCCTCCAAGAAGCTTATGGAACCATGGGAAAGTCCTTTATCTTCTCTGAGCCTCAGTTTTCTTACCTATGGAAAGGGGAGAATAATAGAACTACCTTCTTGGAACAGCGGTGTTGTGAGGATTAGATGAGAGTATTTCAAAGACTTTGCAAACCTCAAAGTGCCCGAGGAAAAATGGCGACATCTCTTCTATTTTAACCACAAAATCCTGGGTATAGCAATGCACTCTGGCTTCCCCACTACCTGCCCAGACAACATGGAGGCCAATCAGCAAGCACTTATTAAATGCCTAATATGTGCCAGGCAGGAACAGTGCTGGGGATGTGAAGACAAAAGAACAGCAGAGTCTGGCCCTCCCTTCCCACTATTGAAAGTTTCCTGCTTAGATCCCTACCAGGGAATCCCCTTCTAGGCTCATGGAGAAGCTTAGGTGGGGGCATCATCGTCACCTGTCTTTGTTCCTGCACTGGTCCAGGGATATCCAAGCTCCCAGCTGCCTACTCACATCCAAGGGTACCTCCAATATTTGGGATTTTACTTGTGGTTTGGAACCTGGTTGCCTTAGCAATCACCTTCCTCTCTGCTCTGTGTCAATTAACAAACAATTACAAATTATAGTGTGTTCTAGCTGGGATCTCAGGAAGTCCATGCTGGCATTTTTCTCCTCCCAGGCACCCCCCAGCTCCCACCGTGACCTGGGGGCAGGTGCCCAGCCTGGCTTTTCCCGTCATCAAGCACTACCGGAAAGAATAACAGATTAAATTCAAATAATGCACATATTCTGTCCTTCTTCTGCTCCAAATCTCTTAAGAGGCTTCTGATTTCCTGCTCTAGAGATGAGGATGAGACTATGATGTCATAGATCTAGAAGATTCCTGGATTAGGAAATACCACTTACTAATGCAGGTAAGAACTGTCTTTGTAATTTAAAACTTAAATATTTACCTAGAACTCCAAGAGGTCTTACCCAGAGTCACTGTGTGATATCTCTGTGCTTCTGTCCAGCTTCCCAAGCCCTCGACAGTTTAACTACATTCCACCTCCTCAACTTAATTTTCTTGTTCTAGCCAAATAGACTCCTTTTATTAGGCCAGAGCTCTCAAAATGCCCACAGGGTGATAATGCCCTTCATACCCTTTGACCCAGCAATACCATTTCTAGGTCTGTATCCCAAAGAGATCATAAAAAGGGAAAAAGGACCTACATATACAAAAATATTTATAGCAACTCTTTGTGTGGTGGCCAAGAATTGGAAATTGAGGGGAGGTCCATCAACTGGGGAATGGCTGAACAAGTTATGATATATCAATATAATGGAATACTCTTGTGCTCTAAGAAATGATGGACAGGCAGACTTCAGAAAAACCTGGAAAGACTTATATGAACTGATGCTGAGTGAGGGGAGCGGAACCAGGAGAGCATTGTACACAGTTACAGCCACATGGTGCAATGACCATCTTTGATATGCTTAGCTCTTCTCAGCAATGCAAGGCTCTGAGACAATTCTAGACTCATGATGGAAAATATCCAGAGAAAGAACTATGGACTCCGGATGCAGATCGAAGAAGACTATTGACTCTCTCTCTCTTTTTTGTTTTGTTTCTTCTTTCTTGTGGTTCATTCCATTGGTTACAATTCTTCTTTACAACATGACTAATGTGAAAATATCTTTAATATGAACGTATATGTAGAGCCTATTTCGGATTGCACGCTGCCTTGGGGAGGGATGTGGGAGGGAGGGGAAGAAAATTTTAAAAAATTAAAACTGTGGAATTGAATGTTGAAAATTTAAAATTAATTAATTAATTAAAAATAACCAAATCAGCCTGGAGGCACCCAGCCTGTGGCTGCCCCCAACGGCCCAGATTTAGAATCAGAAGCCTCAGGCTCAGTGCTCCGGCTCTGCTTTTACTGCCTGAGTGACCCTGTGAAAATCTTTGGAACTCAGTTTCTCATCTTGTAAAATGGAGAGGTTGGGCTGGATGCTGCTAAGGTCCTTTCTAGCTTTGAAGGCACCATACGCCCTCCTTCAGTAGGCCGCTACCGGCCCTGGCGCATGATACAGTTGCAGTTGCCTGATTGCCCTCCCATGGATTCTTCCAGGTCCGAACTTCTCTGTGAACCTTCTCTAATTACACTGATCACATCTGCTCTGCTTCTAGCCAAATGACTTCCTTCCCACCCTACTACTGCTCATTGAAATCCTACTCATCCTTCAAAGCCCATCTCTGTCTTCCCTCTTCCAGAAAGTCCTCCCTGATCACTCCAGCGCTCACTAAGCTCTGAGTTCCTATAGTATCACAGCACAAACAGCCTTTATAATGTTTGTGGAGTCATGGGAAGAGCGCTGCATGAGGAGAAAGAGGATTCCCACATCCCATTGGACTATTTGTGAGCAGCATGACCATGGCTTAGACAATTCTTTTCTGGGCCTCAACTTTCCTGTTGATGAAATGAGGATGAATTAAATCTGACCTGTCTAAAGAGGACTATGGAAAGATCAAATGACAGAAACCAACCAAAGGCTTTGGGATCCATAGAGCACAATGGCATCGTCATCAGCCTCACCATCCTCATCCTCATCACTATTCCCATGAATCTCCCATTCTCCAAGCTCCTACGCCACTTCTATCTCCAACTAAAAAATAAACACCTCGATGACCTAATACTGCTAATAATTAAAATTATTACTATTACTAGCACATCTACAACTCCATATAGTTCTCAAGCTTTTTTACCCATAAACTTCACAACCTTCCTGGGATGTGGAAATGATAGGTGTTAGAAAGAAATCAATTCAGAGGGTTCAGTATCCAGCCTGGGGTCCTACAAGCAGGCAACATTGGAGGCAGGGTGGGCACCTGAGTACTGGGCTACTCCGAGTCAGCACTCCCGGCTTGCAATATTCCATGCTTTTGATGCATCATTGACCTTGTCCATTGCTAGAGGATCCCAAGCCTTCCTCACTCTCCTCCCAGTTAACTCAGGCAAATCCCACCTAATCATGGTAAAGTGCTTCCATAAAAATGAAGTTAAGCTAAACCGTGCTATGGCGAGTAGGGGGCTTTCCTCTGAATAATGTTTGAAATGGACCATAGCTCTAGAAATGTTATGTGGGGGTGGGGGAGGTTGCGGTATCTTGGTGAGGTTTATGCACTAACAATGATCTTGCAGCCCCCTTCAGGCTTCCATCTGGTGTAGCCTGAAGATTACTAGCCAGGTAATGAAAGGAGGAGTTCACAATGACAGGCACTGTGATGTAGCAGAAAAAAAGACAATTTGGAATAAACCATCTTGGGCTCGTGTCTTCCCTCTAACATGTCCTCACTGCGTGACTTTGAGGTAATCACTTCACTACCCTGAGTCTCCATCTTCTACTCTACGAAGTGGATCATGATGGTTCTCTCCAAATCTCACAAGGTTCATATCCACAAGTATTGTGCCAATTATTGTACTAGGGGAAACCAGTGAAGCCATTCCTGTCCTAAAGAAGATGGCAATGTACTGGGGGAAGGCATAGGCAAGTAAATGCAAAGTAAATTGTGCAAAATAACCAGTCATTGTGGGAAAGAGGCAGCACCAACAACTGGGGAAATCAGGGCAGGCATCTTAGAGGAAGTGGGGTTTGACCTGGAGATTCCAAGACAGAGAGATGAGGAGGGGTTGGAGTCTATGCTGGGAGGACAGCTGGTGAAAGTGAAAACAAAGGCATTTATTAAGTGCCTACTATGGGCTGGGCACTATGCTAAGCACACAACCATGAAAAGTGAAACAGTCTCTGCCCTTGAGCTTCTTCCATTCTAACAGGGGGATACAACATGGTTAAGTCCTGGTGACTTAGGAAAGAAGTCACAGGGATGGTGGATGGAACCATAAAGCGGTTGACTGACACCTTCAATCTAGAAGCAAAGATAATGTTAATTTGGTTACGGTTCTCAGTGTTAGAGAGGCATGATATTGGGGAGGGAGACAAAAATAAGTACAGTGGCAGAAGAAGGGCAAGCTGGCCCAGGTGGGCAGCAAAAGAACATGGGAAGTATGGCTTGATCTGGACTCCTCTAGGCAACTCACCCACCAATGGAGGTAGTTCAGCCAGGAGCTCCATTTGAATTTACCTCTGGGAGAGGGGTTGGATAAGTGGAACATGAGTTAGGTCAGTTTGTTTGAAATGGTGGTGGGATGGAGTAATGTTCAAACAGCCTACAAAGATGGGTTAGAGCCAGGTAGGGCTTGGCTCCTCTAGACTGAACAAAGAAATTTGCATTTTACCCTAAGAACAACGGGGACCGGTGAAGATTTCTGAGCCATGGAATCATGTGGCCAGATAGTGTTTTAGGAATCTCATTTTGGTAGTGATGTGGAGAATGGATTGGATGGGGAGAGGCTGGTTACTGAGAAGACCATTGCAATAGTCCAGAAGAAAGGGCATGAGCATCCAAACTAGGTGGTAGCAGGCCATATGAGTGGAGAGAAGTATTGGATTCCACAAGCCTTAGCAACTGATAGAATGTGGGTAGGAGAGGGATAAAAGAAGAAACAAGAATGGTGCTGAGGTTGAGGATCTAGGTGACTGGAATTTGATCCAATATGCATTCATTAAGCACATGCTATGTGCTAGGCATTCTGCATAGCACTGGGGAAACAAACAGAAGTCAAAAGAAAGACAGTCCCCACTTTCTTTTTTCAAGTTGATGTTTTATTTTTCCCCAATTACATATTAAAACATTTTAAAGATATCAAATAAAAGGGGGAGGACCTATTTGTATCAAAATATTTACAGCAGCTCTTTTTTGTGGGGGCTAAGAATTAGAAATTGAAGCGAAGCTCATGAATTGGGGCAGGGCCAAACAAGCTGTGGTATGCAATTGTGATGGAATATTACTGTGCTATAAGAAATGACAAGCAGGGTGATTTCAGAAAAACCTGGAAAGACTAACATGAACTGATGCAAAGTGAAGTGAGCAGAACCAAGGGAATGTTGTACACAGTCCCTACTTTCAAGGCGTTCTAACGAGAGGAGGAAGCATGCATAAACGGATCCGAAAAGAGAGAGGAGTCATAGTGGCAAAGTTCTGACCATCAGAAACAGAAC
Source organism: Phalanger gymnotis (assembly GCA_028646595.1). Classification (NCBI taxonomy): domain Eukaryota; kingdom Metazoa; phylum Chordata; class Mammalia; order Diprotodontia; family Phalangeridae; genus Phalanger; species Phalanger gymnotis. The sequence continues at coordinate 3,642,523 of CM053626.1, read as the reverse complement.
TGGAAGAGGAAGGAAGGATGGCTGAGCTATGTATGCCCTTCTTCAAAATGGAGGAACTCACCAATGGGAGAAAAGAGCTGCAGGAGTGGTGGGATGATCCAGCATGAGAAGGCTGCTGAGGCATTGAAGCCAAGTCCAGAGAATCAGAAGCAGAGACTAGAACTGCAGTGTCCCTGAGAGAAAAAAGGAAGTTAAAAGGAAGGGTACACTTGGGGGAAAGATGAACCTTGGACTATTTTGGACAAGACAAGTTTGATCTGCCTATGGGATGTCAAGGTAAAGATGTCCAGAAGGAATTAGAAATATGATTGTGGAGCCCAGGAGACAGAGTGGGGCTGAATGTAGAGATATGAGAGTCATTTGCATAGAGATGATAGTTGAATCCATGGGTGCTGAACAGATCAATGACAGAGACAGAGAGACAAAGATGCAGACTGAAACACTAACAGACAGAAGCAGACAGAGAGACAGACACAGACAGAGACGCACACAGACAGAGGCAGACAGAGGCACAGACAGAGAAACAGACACACAGAGAGAGACAGACAGAGGCAGCCAGAGACAGAGGCAGAGAATATAGATAGTTCAGGATAGAGACAAGGGACACACCCACCCTTACACTGTCATCTACAAAGCCATCCCTTAACTCTTCTTAAAGAAGCCTATTCACTGAATGGGCCTTACCTCCCTCAAAGTGAGTACCTGTAAAGGCCTTAGCCTAAAAGAACTAGGGTCTCTTATTGCATCCTGGGCCATCTCCAGCCTTCCTGATGAATATCTGGCCACTGGACCCAGATGGCTCTGGAGCAGAAAGTGACCTTACACGGATCTCCCTCACTCAAATCAAAGTCAACTACAAGTCATGTCATCATTTCCCTGACGTCATGATCCTCTTTGAAATCGAAGGACAAATACAACAAAGGAGACTACAGAATGATCAACAACAATTAGGAGGGATCAGGGTCATGAGGGCTCAGAGAGGAGAGAGTGTCGTGAAGGAGGTGATGACCAACAAACGCAGCAGGCAAATGCAGGGGAAAAAAGATGAGGACTGGGAAAAGATTGAATGTGGTAATCAAGAGATCCTTGGTAACCTGGCTGAGAGCAACTTGAGCTGTTCCAGTGCTGGAGGCACAAGCTAGATTGCCAGGGTTGAGAAGTTAGAGGGAAGTGAGAAAGTGAAGACAGCCAGTGTAGACAGCTGTTAGGTGAGAAGTAAATGTAAGCTGTTATTACTGTAAGGCTTTCCACATGCACCCCTCCCCGGAAATTCCAGAAACTTCCAGTGCTGACAGAATTCGAACCTTGACAAAGAAGGCCAAGGCTCAGGATCACCATACGGTTATCAGGTGTCACGGCTGCAAGGTATGTGTGTGAGGTGGGGGTGGGGAAAGGGGACCAGGGAAGGAGGGAGGGAGAGGAGAGAACTTTAGGGCCCTAGTTACAAGATTGGACCTCAGAAGTCAGATACCTTGACAGTGACTGACTAAGCTGATTTAGGGACTCTGATTCTCATATGGGCAGAGGAAAAATTTGGGATAGAGTTTCAAAATTATCTGGACAATTTCCAGGTGGTCCTGGGATGCTGAAGAGGGTTAGGAGAAGTTATGGATCAACAGTGTCCTCCCTGCACTCAGATAGCAGGCAGACCTGGGAAGGAGGTGGGGTGGGAGTAGGGGGATACAGGAGAGAGTCAGAAAAAGAGATCAAAGCAGAGACAGAGACCAAGAGATAGAGGGATGTGACATGTACCAGGCCAGGCTCCCCATGAATTCCCACTGGTTACCTGTCCTGTGTTTGTGTATGGTGGATCCTCGGACTCCCATCACTGTATGCTCTGCATAGCTGAGGGGCTTAGACTCTTAACCCCAGGGTGAGCTCTTCCTCCTGCAAACTGTTCTTCCAGCTGGGGAAAACAGAAATTCTTTCCCCAATCCCCCTATTCTCTGTAGGTCATGTTCATGCTGACCTTTAACGTGGCACCCATGAATTAAATGGGAAAGAAGAGGGAAGATCTTGTCTAGATAATGAAGTACTCATGGGACAGGGCATCCCCCCACCTTTCCCTAGCCCAAGAGCACCTTTGAACATTTGAAGATTCTGCCTGTCATTATCCTGAAATTTCTATATTGCTTTCTAATCACAGTTGGAGGAACATCTTCCATTCTGGGCACCACAGTGTGAAGTGCCACATCACCAAGCTGGTGCCTGTCTAAAGGAGGCTAACCAGAATGAGGACGGGCCCGGAGATCATTCAGTGAAAAGAGCACTTAAAGTAATGGGGGATGTTCAGGCTGGGAAAGAAAAGATTTGGGGTGGGGGAGGGCATGATGGCTTCTCTCCAGTAATTGAAGAGATGCCATGTGCAAAAGGATAGGATGTCTCTTGGTCTCAGGAGGAACCATAGGCAGAAGATGGAAAGGTAAATTTAGACTCAATATCGGGGAAATCTTCCTACCAATTGAAGCTGTCCAGGTGTGGAAAGAGCCCCCCTCTCCACAGAAGCTGGAGGACACTTCCTGGATGTGATGTAGAGGGGAGTTTTGTTTAGACACAGAATGGACTAGATGGCCTTGAGGTCTTTTCTAACTTGGACATGCTGGGATACTGTCAAGAGTTCTCCTTTGGGGACCAAAGGAAAGGGAATTCATTTTCATGTTTCCTTTAAAAACCCTGATCCCTAAGGCCCTGTGGGCTAAAGTTGGCCAGCTCACAAGGGACCTAACTTACTTTTGATATTACTTCATTACAAAGATGGAGGCTTTAGGGACTAGGAGAATATCCACATTGTCAGGTTTCCATATTAGTGTGTTTATATGATTCTCCAAGATTCTTTTCCATTTGAAAATTCTGTTTCTGTAATTCAGCACGTCTCCGGACACTTGCAGAATCACAAAGTTTTAGAATTAGGAAGGGCTTTATCAGCTAAATAGTCCAGTCTACCCAAAAGAATCCTCATTATTACCTACCCAATAAAGACTCATCCATCTAGCCTTTGCCAGAAGACCTCAAAGGGTAAAGACCTATCACCTTTCAAGGAATCTCATTTGATTTGGGACAATCTAATTTCTGGGATATTTTTTTGTTGAACCAAACCTAACTTTAACTCTTTACAACTCCCCTCCCCCACCTGACTTCTCTTCTGCCCTCTGGGGTCCAACTGTGAACAAGTGGAATCCTTCTACCCATGGGAAAAAATAAACAAATATCCAAGGACAGCCTTCATGCCTCCTGCTCCAAGGTCTTCTCCTCTTCAACCAGACCTCATAAGGCATTATCATCTCTGACATCACAGATACACAGGCAGCATGTGTACAAACTGTTACTAGAATCCAGAAGCTATGACTGAAACTTGTGAGGGGTGAATTGTGTGAACAGGGCCCTGTTGCAAAGGGAGGTGATCTGATAGGGCAGTTGGGCCATGCTTTGGCATTGGAAGTTAATCCAGGCTTAAAAGATGCCCCCTTCTTCTGAGGGGCCCCATCTTTTGCCTCAAGGGTCCTTTGGGTCTAGGGATAAGGATCTGGCTATAGTGTTTCTCTGGGAGCTCTTGCTCATTCACAAGGTTGTACCTATACATTTCTAGCCCTGACCTCTCTCCTGACCCGCACTTGTAGACATCCATCCCAGCTCCCATCAAGCCTATGTCTTCCATCCATGACTGCCAGCTCTGCCCTCTGAAGCCAAGCAAAATGAGCTGAATGTCTTCTTCAGCTGAGCCTTTTACACACTTGCAGACTTTTATCCTGTCTCCTCTGTCTCCCATTTCTCAGAGTAAACATCCTTTCTACTTTCCAATGGTCTCCATCCAGCCTCTTCTCAAGTCTCTCACCACCTTACTCACCCTCCTCTGGACATGCTCCAGCTGGTCAGTATTTTTATTTTTCACCACCTCATTTTTACCTTTTCTACCATCCTCCCCCAGGAATGGAAAAAGGAAAGAAGAGGAGAGGAGAAGGGAGGACAGGACTGGAGAGGGGAGGGGAGGGGAAAGGAGAGTTAAGTTTTCTTTGGTCATAGCACAAATGGTGTGGAAAATCAAGTATGCTCCAAACTATGATGGCCAGTTTAAAAAATCTGTTGTCTTCAGTATGCAATTATTCCTTTCCTTCAGAGAACATGTCATTCCTCTTTGACCCTACCACATGCTTTTTCCTTTCACTCAAGCCCCTAACTGTCTTTCACACATTCAGACAGCTCCACGTATCTACTTTTCCAGGAGAATTTATACTTTACAGAATTCTTAGAAAATATTTGTTTTCCCCTGCCCTCTCTCCCCACCTGTGACATTTGGGTTTTTTTTTGGGGGGGGAAGCATCTCCACTATTTCTTTATATGTATAACACTGAGAATAGCAGATGGGCCCAAATAAGCTAGAGTACTGTCCATCCACACCTCTCGACTAAGGGTCCCCCCATATGCTGGATTTAAGCTGCATGGGAAGGGGTCAGTTGTGATGAAGTCTGGTATTTAATGAATGGGGGGTGGTGGCTAAGTTTCCTTTTTCACAGGTTTTGGATCATTAACCCTTCACCTCCAACAACCTTGGGGACAAATGATGGAAAGCTTTGATTTTAGCTCGGGTCTAGGTCTCCCCAAAAGAGGGGGGCAGAAAGACGCTTAGTGTACAATATAAAACAAGTACTTACACATAAAAGTCTCAATGTGCACCCTGAAAGAACAACTAGTAACTTACATCATAGGTATGGTGGCCATGCTTACACTTCATTGAAACATAAGATTGTTGGCAGGATAGCTCATTCAGCATCTTACATTTAACCTAGGCTCTGAACTGCCCATGCCATTCCTGGTCTTTGCTTTCTAATGCATCAGTCCAGAATCAGGGTTGGTGATCACCTTCTGAAAGGATCTCTGGAAGTCACTGCCAGGACTTCTCCACAGTCAGCAGTAATCAAAAGGACCTCTGGACCACTATAGTTCACAAGATAACTTCCATTCCTGATCACATCCATCTCAAGATAGATATTCAATCACCTAGGATCACTAAAGAACAAAGACAAAAGCTGCCCCAAGCTGTATCAGTAAGGCAAGGTTCATGACCTCAAGAATAACCATGAATATGCCTTTATGGTTTGGAATTACAAAGTAGGAAAAACTCTTTAGGTAGAAGGCAGAGGAAGTATAACATTTATTTAGACACCAGAGGACCATATCCCAAGACCAATAACTCCAATTTGATATATCAGTAATTATATTCCAAAACCAGTAAGCCCACCTCAATGTAGCAACAAGGAAATGATAACACAGCAAGGAACAAAATCATCCTGTAACCTTCACCTCTTCTGGGACCTCTCCAAAACCACTCACAAATCCTAATAGTCTGCTTACCTGCATTCTCTTCCTCCCTCAGTTCTCTGGTCTCAGCAGTTCCATGGTTTCCATTCTCCAATCTTCGCTCTGTCTTCCACTCTGTTGACTCTGAGTTCCTGCTCCTTCTCTTTGGGTTGAATTCCAACTTTTGAATTCTCTGAAGATTCTGAGTTCTATGTATGTGTATGTATATATACACACATATATGTATATACATATATATATATGTGTGTACATACATATGTGTGTACATTATAAATTATATATTCATATATACATATACATATGCATACACATACACATGTACATATACATACATACACACCTATGCTCTTTTTAGGGCCCGAGGGCTTCACACATCTCTGACCTAATTAGCAAAAGGGCGTGGGCCTGGGGCTTTGCACCTAGCAAGTAAAGGGTGTAGGCCTGCCTACGATGAAGCCTCTCCTAATCAGGCTTCCCTTAACTGGCCCCACCTGTGTTGTTAAGCAAAATTGTTTCATTAGCATGGCTTTTGTTTCTTTTGAGTGGAAGTACTTTCAGCTGTTAAGTGCTAAGCCCCAGGCCCAGGGCCCTGTCAGGTGTGAAACCTGTGTGGGTGTGGATTGGT
>CM053626.1:3593088-3636082 GCA_028646595.1 Phalanger gymnotis | reverse complement strand
GTCTGGAAGTACTACTGAAAAGAAATGTCCGTCTTTGGCCATCAATCCATCAATCCTCGACCTCCATCACCAAGGGTCAAAGAAACATATTCCAAAAGCAAGACAAGTCCACAATTACAGTTAGAATTGCACTCACACCAAAGCTAAGCCCTGGCAGATGAAGGGGCAGATGAGACAGGGGATGGCTTGTTCCCCATGGCTGGGCCACAGGACCAAGATTCATCCATAAGAACTTTGCAAATGGAACTGGGGTGAATGAGTCCATGAAATGTCTTCTCTGAGTCTGTTTCTACTAGAATGCTTTATAATAAACCTCTTTTTTATTTATTTAAATAAAGCCCCTTTTAAACTAGCTAAGACTATGGCACTTTCAGGGAGCTAGAAGAAGGATGTGAAGGAGAGGAAGGACCCAGGATGTTCATAAAACATAACCTTTCAGGACAAGAGATTAATAAGAAATATGCTAAGAAGGAACTGGGCAAGGAGCAATCTTGCTGCTCTGCCCCAAAGCTTTGAAGCCAAAGCATCAGAGAAGGTGGCTTTGGTAGCAGCAGCTGGAAGAAATATCCTGGGAGGAGACCGGCAGCACATGGAGCTTCTCAAGGGAGAAGACAAGGACATCAATGATGACCAGCACAGAGCCAGCCTGACTCTTCCCTTGCAGCTGTATTTTTGAGATAAGGCTTTCCTAGGCAGGCCGTGCACCCATTGGACATAAGCCAGGCCCAGTGGGTGAGCAGGGACAGTAATCAGAGCTGAGTGAGAAAGGGATGGGGACCGGAGTGGGGCAGGGTGGGAGGGGGACCAGAGCCTGGAGGAGAGCAGCTGCCCAGTGGCCAGGAACTCCAGGGACTAATTTATCTGGGGCAGGGGGTGGAGGGAAGGTAGAAGGGGATGTGGCAATGAGTCACTCACACATTTCTCTCCTCTACAGCAGGAGGGGGAAACTTTCATCTGAACGCCAGAATTGTGCTTCCTTGAGCGTTAATAGACCGGCTTGCCTTCAGATAAAAAGAGTCTCTTGGCTGCTGGGTCTGAAAAGGATTTGCAGATTCCTTCCCGTACAGCACTCATTGTTTAATTGGTTTTATTCCTTTTCTACCGTTCTGACTACAAAACTGTCCACTGTTGGGCTACGCATTTCGGAATAATGTTAGTGGAATGCAGCGGGACTGGAGAAGTGGCAAGCATTTTGCAGCGGGTAGGGGCTTCAAGCCAAGAGTTTCATTGGATAAACATTAAACCTTTAGACTAATGAGACAAATGTTACACACACACACACACACACACAGGGGGTGCAGCTCGAGGGAAGAGGTGGCTAGCTCTCTGTCAGAGATTGGTATTTCTGCAGAGAGCCCTCTGGTGTTACTATGGAGTGCATAACACACGGTCTCAAGGCTCTTCGCCATTCCATTGTTTTGACATGTCTTCTGCACCCTCAGACCGGGCACAGCATGGTAACTGCGGGAACAAAGGATTGCACGAACTACAAGTTACAAAGTGCTTTCTTCACAATGACTCCACACACACACACACACCCCCTCCTTATTTTAGCTTGAGAAGACTGAGGGATAAACATTTTATCCAACCCATGATTGCTATTAAGTTTTTTTTAGCTAAGATTTAAACATAAGTCATCTTATTATTCCAGACGCAATGTTCTTTTTTTCAGGCTAAAAAATAAATTAAAAGGTAAATTATGTATATATTTTAATTACCTATGAGAACAATAGTAATAAACATACTGACAAATATTTCTGTGTTTTAATATTGGTATTTATTAATATGCTTAATGAATAGGTATCATAACAGGTTGGGAAATTATTTATAAAAATCTGACAATTCATTTTAGAAGGGAGTAAGCTTTTAATATTCCTTTCTCTTTTCTTTCCTTTACTTTTCTATTCTCTTAACCCTTCTTTCTTTCCCTCTTCCTCTTCCTCCCTTCCTCCCCTCCTTCCTTCCCCTCCCTACTTTCCTTCCACATTCTTACCTTCCTTCCTTCCTTCCTTCCTTTCTCCCTCCCTCTTTCTCTTTTTCTTCCTTCCTTCCTTCCTTCCTTCCTTCCTTCCTTCCTTCCTTCCTTTCTTTCTCTTTCTCTTTCTCTCTCTCTCTCTCTCTCTCTCTCTCTCTCTCTCTCTCTCTCTCTCTCTCTTTCTTCTTTTTCATCTCCCTGTCTCACCCAGACTGCAAGGGTAGTGAGCACTCACATGCCTGATCCCACTACTGATGGGAACCAAAACTTTGACCTTGTCTATTTTCTGGCTTGCTCAAGGTTGCTCCTCCTTAGGCCACATGGTAGCCTCTGGGGCTCACCATACTGATGCTGGACTTTGAATGGATATTCCAGTCAGCCTTGGACCTTCTGTGGCTTGGAACACGAAGCTCAAAGGATTCTTCAGCATTAGCCTCCCAAGTAGCAGGGATTGCAGGTATTTGCCACCATGCCCAGCTTTCATCAGTTCTTATTGTTCAAAAGCATGGGCAGTTCTCCTTTGGCATGCCATCTCTTCTTATTGCAGTAATTGCCTAGAGTTGTCAGTTTTCCATTCAGTCGATCTTCATTGAAGCAGTGTGATCCAACATCATGCTCTCAGGTAAACAGAGTAATCCCTTAGTTGACTTACAATTGTAACTCTTCTTAAGTTTCTCCATTCATTGTTATACTTTCTCAGAATCCTCTGCATCTCCCAAGACTGTGCTTCTGTTCCAGTCATAGGAATTGTGTTCTTGTTGAAGCTTTGGGTTATTTCTCATTTTTACTTCAATTCATCCATCTAGATTGGGTGTGATGATGCCAGATGCTTCTTGCGTGGTGTTGTCAGCGTATCCCTAGTCTGTGCCATCTACCGTGTGACAAAAGCAAATCTTTTCCTTGACTCTTGTGAGGTGGCATTTCCAACATTGTTCCAGAGAACCATGTTGCCTCTCTGATATACGCACATGCACACACATGTAGACATATGTGTACACACATTACACATATACATGCATGACTGCTTAGTAAATAAATGAGTGTATGAATGGGTATCTGACCTTGACAATTCCCAACAAATGGGCTTTTCTTTCATTTTCCCCTTTACTTTCAAGAAATCAATTCATTTCACCAAGAATTGTTAAGATCATCCTAAGCATGTAGGTGGCATAGAACAGATAGCACTGGTCTGGGAGTCAGCAAGGAGAGTCAAATGAAGGGGGCTGTTCCCAAAGAATGGCAACACCACACAGGGAGGGCAGCTTGGGGAGAACAGAGGCCAGCAGTGTAGATGAGCTGTATAGTGGTGGGGTTTCAGGCTCCAATCAAAGGCCTTCCAGAATGCCCTAGTAGAAGACTGTCCCATCACCAGGGAGAGAAGGCAGTGGGGTAGTCTGGGACCACTAAAATCAGAACAGTCTCTGGATTGCCCAATATAGAATAAGGAATGAGGGGCAGGGAGTCAAAAGATGTAACTAACTGCCACAGATGGACAAGGAAGACAGGAGGCCTGTGGTCCATTAAGCTTCAGCTTACTGGTATCTTTGGTATCCTCAGGGCTAGGAATAAACCAGCCCATTAGGTCTCACTGACCCAGTGACTAAATGGGCTTAAATCTCACCTCAGACAGAACTAGCTGTGTAACCTTAGGCAAATAGCTTCACCTCTCTAGGCCTCAGTGTTTCATTTGTCAAATGAGGATGATAATTACCTTTACCTGCTAGGATTGTGTGAGTCAAAGGAGATCATGTGGGTAAAGTGCTCTATAAAGGTAATGGTTTATTATTGCCATTATTATAATTTTATCACTATTATTATTGGTTAGATGCAAAGGGGACAAAGAGAAAAATGAAACCGTCTGTGACTTCAAAGAAGTTATATCTCACCCAGGCCACAGAACAAAAGACACAAAGTATGTGTGAAGTGTACCATAGATTCATTCTGTGGAAGAGAGACAGAGACACAGCGACAGACAGACAGACAGAGACAGAGAGACACAGACAGACAGAGAGACAGAGACAGTCCACACTAAATACTAACACCTGGGGGCAATCAGAAAAGGCTTCACCCAGGAGATAGCACCTGAGCTGCACTATGAAGCAAGTTCAGATTCTGCCAGGTGAAGTAGAGAAGGCAATCATTCCAGAGTCTGCCTTTCCTCCTTCATCTCTTTATGTTACCTCCCAAGGTCCCTCTCTGTCACCAGGCCACATCTTCAGTTTGCCACCAATACCCAGTGTCCCCCAGAAACATGGCTGGGCCCCACCATAGACAGGGGCTCTGGACTGAAACCTGCTGTCTGCCCCCACACACATACACACACAACTGCTGGCCAGGCTGTTGATCCTCCATGGAGAGGAAGCACCTTGATATGGGAGGACTGTGTCCTGAAAGACCATTCTCCTGATCTTCTGCAGCTCTCCTCCAAGAAGCCCAAGGCTGGGCCATTCTGTTCCCTGCAGGCATGGCTTCATGAGCTGAGTCATATGGACGTTCTTTCATTAAGGTTTGGAAAGAAACAAAAGAGAGCACACTGCCCAGCCAGTTTGGGTCACAGGACCAGTCACCTCAAACTCATGCCCTGTTACCTGCGATGACATGAGATGAGAAATCACTGTTCTTAGAACCAGTTAGGCTCCCTTGGAAGGAAAGGTGCTTAAGCTCTCCGCCCAGAAAAGACATGGAAAATTAACCTGGCCTCCCTAGAAAAAAGGCTTTTAAACTCTAAAAACATGTTTTTTTCTGTCTTCCCCGCATTGACGGAGATACGTGGGGATGCTTGTCACAAACAGCTTCTGTGCACACAGACATACACCCCCATACACATCCATCATCATGTACAATCACACATGCAAGGACACGTACTCTTAGACACATAGATGTTCTCTCTCACACAGCAACACAGACGTACTGAGGTCTACATAGGGATACCTCCAGACACAGACACTTGGGCACAGCCTGCACAGAACCGCACACATGTGCATGCACACCTACGTGCACACGTACATGCACACACGTGTGCGCACACACTCAGGAGAAGACACCAACATGTAGATCAAACCAGCTCAGAAAGCTAGGCGGTTCCCATCTCTTGCTGAAGCCATTGTTGTCGCTCCTGCCTGGACAGATACAAAATGACAGCTGCCTTATGGAAGCCCACTTCCCCTTGAAGACCTGCCAAGGTGGTGCCTCATTACTGAGATCTCTGCATTCGAGGCTCCTTCTGGCAGCAGAAGATTAAAATCTCAATGATGGATAAAGGCAAGAGGGTTTCTATCTCCTCACTGGCCTCTGCACCACTATTTCATCAAAGTATATTTTTGACCCTGGTTTCTTTTGGAAATATAATGATCATGACAGAAAGTCTGAAAATGAGCCAGAGGGCAAGAATAATTCAGTTTTAAGACTGTCTAGAAACCTTAACTCAACTATCGGCATACCACAAGTGACATCACTATCCCGTGACCAAGTGGGCATGTTACTGGATCATATCCATCTTGTCATTCCCACAATAAATGAAATGTGAAGACAGAAGGAACTTACAACTCAGCAGCAGGATGGCTCACAAACTCTCCTTGAAGAAGCAAATAAAGGAATTGGTGAAGCTGGTTTTATTGTGCATCTCAAGACAATAAGAAATATAATTTCATGGGACATTTGGTCATCTCACATTGCAGCACTCAAGATAAGTATTTTTTAAGTGGCCCATTAAAAGAAATGCCACTTATGGATCAGCATATGTTGCCTAGCATGAGGCAGAAAGAGTCTACAAAGAGCTTAATAAGACCCTGAAAATAATCTTTGTATAATTAGTTACACAGTGATTTCAATGCAAAGGTGAGACTAGGCAAAGATGTTGAAAAATTTCTTGGAAAATATGGTTTAGGAGTAAGTAATGAAAGAGTAAGGAATAATATGCAGTTGATTTAATAACTAGCAGAGTTCCTTCATTAACACACATATTATATCTATATCTATCCATCCATCCATCCATCCATCCATCCATTATATCTGTATCTCTATCTCTCTCTCTATGCCAATGGACAATGAATTTGGCATAGAATTGAAAGGGATACCTGGCCACAATGCCTTTGGGAAATTGCCATGAGACAAAAGGTGACATTGGGTGACTGAGGCTCAGGGGATATGAGTCTCTGAAGATTTAAGCCGAAGTCTCACAAGGGGCAATGGAAAGGACTTGAATGGTCCACAGTGTATTCCAAAGCAGGGGGTACTATGAAGGAGAAATGGAATAAATAAAGGATATGCTCTGAGAAATATGACTAAAAAAGAAAAGGGACTCATCATGTGGAGGAAAGGAGAGATAACCAGAGGACAATACAGATGCTCTCCTTACATCCTTCGGCCTCAAGAAAAAAAACCAACAATGTCCAGTCCCAAAAAGTGAGGTGGCCTGCCGGGAGGAGCTTTTGTGAGGACACAGGCAACATAGAAAAGGGTGGTGGGTACTGCTGGAGGGGACCTGCACATTTATGAGATTACAAATCTTTAAAAACATGTGTGTTTATGTCAAGTAACTCATAAGGGTAAGATATCCAACCAGCAAGGGCAGACAAACCCCTTGAGCACCTTGTCATTGGTATAATTATAATCTTATCTGCTTCTGGGTCTCCCTCTTTACCTACCCACAGCATCGTGGTCCCACCTCCCCCCCAACCTCCCCCCACACACTGTTTTCTGTGGTTCAGATTTTTCTCTATCTGATGAGTCCTTTAGCCATCTGCAGTGATGGTTTTCCCCCTTGCCTTCCCTTCCCCTTCCCCTTCCCCTTCCCCTTCCCCTGAGGATATCCCTTGTTCACGCCCCATCTGGGGCTTCTTGGTGGGAAGAATGACATGAGAGAGAGCTTAATGGCTACATAGGGATACCTACAGACACAGACACTTGGACACAGCCTGCACAGAACCGCACATACACACACATACACACACACACACATGCACACATGTGCGCACACACACACACACACACACACACACACACACACACACACACAAGAAAAGACACCAACACACAGGTCAAGCCAGCTCCTTGGTTCTGACCTGTTTTTCATTAGAAAGTCAGGCCCCTCCCATCCCTTGCTGAAGCCATCTCTCATTAAGCTCTTAATCGGTTCCCAACATGATCCTAAGTGCTGGGAAGACAAGAACACAAGAACAAAGCAAGGCAATCACTGTCCTCAAGGAGCTTACATTGTAGCAAGAGGAAGATGACACCAAAGGGGAGTTCAGCCCCAGGGATGGCAGTGAAGAATGAGTCCTGTAAGCACCACTTCTTTGATGAAACAAACTCAAACAAGCAAGGGCTTGTCTGAGGTCACCCACCTAGGCTGTGGCAGACCCAGCATTGTAAACACATGGGATACCAAGGGAAAGGAATGGGTGGGGATCCTGACAGCCCCAGCCCTGCCTGGGACTGTCCTCTTAGCTCTTCCCTTCATCATAAAAGCTTGAACCTTCACAATAGCTGGCAAAATGGCTGCACCATGGAGACATTTCCAGGTTTAATGAACTGAGGAGATTCATTAAAAAGAGAAGACGTTGTGGAGAAAGGAGAACTGGCTTAGAGTAAATTCTGTCACGTGGAAAAAGTATTAGCCTGTTCTTCTTGGTCCCAGAAGGCAGAATATGAGCAACGGAGGCAAGACGGGAAGAAAACCGGTTTAAGATTGGTGACCCCAAACGGGTGGGGCTGCCTGGAAGGGTGGGAGGCTTGCCCCTCACTAGACGTCTCTAGTTGGGGGCTAATGCAGCCAGGATCCTTGTTGAGGTCCGAGTTGCGTTGGGCAGCCTCAGAGCTTCCTGCCAGATCTGAATGTCTGAGGTCCAGGTATGAGGTCATAGAGGAAGACAGCACATTTCTTGACTCATCTTCTCATCTAGTCTCCTGGATGTCGTTCCTCCTCAATAATCTAGAGCAAGCCGCCTTAGGGGAGTGTCCCCAAGGATAGAATAGAGTTCTATTCCCTTGAGTCAACCCAAAGAACTCGAATGTCTTTTCTCAGAAGTCAGGCGCACTAGCCAGTACTTTATTTCTTCTTTAAAAATCTGGCAGCTTGTGGTCAGATATGCTACTGTCTTAACAAATCAGCGCACATCTCCCCACTGCTGTGAGAGAAGCTTACATCTAATCTCCAAAATACAGGCAATATTGCCAAGCGAGAAGGACCCCCGGAAGGACTCACCTAAGAATAATGAAGCTTGCCGAATTGTGACTGCTTCTGACTCTGGGAGGCTGATGGGCCACTGGGCTGACACCTGGGAAAGGCCGGTGCTGCATGAGAAACCAGTGCTCATTCTGACACGTAGAAGTCAGGCATCTGCAGCATGAGGCTGTCTAGGGAACGCACGCACACATCGGAGAGTGCACAATGGTGGTTTTCCAAACACTCATGGCAAACGACTGTCACTATTTAGGTTGTGATAAGCACAACTTAATAGCACAGAAATACCCCAGTGCTGGTCTAAATGCGCTTCAGCTGGGAAAGACCTTGTGGAAATGACTTACTGACTTTTAATGTGATAGAGAAAAATCACTCCAAAAAAAAAGCCTAGTATTTTTATGAGTCTCGAATGACTCCAAATCATTCTGCCAACATGTTTGGGTGGGTACTTAGCACACTCATGAAACAATTGAAAATAGCATCTCTGTTTGGTTTATTGAGTCACATAGCACACAAATTAGGCATTTAAAAGTATACAATATTGCAAGGATTGAATCTGACAAGCATTTATTAAGCTTCGGCTATGTGCAAGTGACCTTTTTGGAGGTCTTCCCTCTGAGGGTGAAGATGGCACCAGTGCTAAAAAGAATTCAATGACATAAAAAGAATTCATTGACAGTCTCTACTCCCAAGGAGCTACATCGAACTAAGAACCACTTCCTGGCCAGTGGAAAGATCTATCTGGTTTTGCTCCCTAGAGAATAGTCCCTTTAACAGTGGTGTACATCTCTCTGATGGGAATAACAGATCATCTTACTTGTGTCCTGAGGAACCTGTATGTGGGTCAAAAAGCAACGGTTAAAATCAAATATGGAACAACTGATTGGTTTAAGAATGAAAAAGGAGTTCGACAAGGCTGTGCATTGTCACCTTATTTAACTCATGCAGAGTACATCACGTGAAAGGCCAGGCTGGACAAATCAAAAGCCAGAATTAAGGTTGCTGGGAAAAACATCAACAATCTTATATATGCAAACAATACCACTCTGCTGGCAGAAAGTAAAGAGGATTTGAGAAGCCTTTTGATGAGGGTGAAAGAGGAGACTGTAAAAGCTGGCTTGAGGCTTAACATAAAAAAATAGATCTTGGCGACTGGTCCCATCATTTCCTGGCAAATAGAAGGAGAAGAAATGAAAGCAGCATCAGATTTTATATTCTTTGGCTCCAAATTCACTGCAGACAGTGACTGAAGCAATGAAATTAAAAGACACTTCTCCTTGTAAGGGAAGCTACGGCAAGTCTGGACAGCATACCAAAAGGCAGAGGCATCACCTTGACGACAACAGTCCATACAGTCAAAGCAATGGCTTTTCCATTACCAATGTGTGGTTGTGAGAGTTGGATTATACAGAAAGCTGAGTGCCACAGAATCCACACTTTCTAATTGTGGTATGGGAGAAGATTTTTGAGAATCCCTTGGATAGCAAGGAGATCACATCAGATATATACATATATATATATATATATATATATATATATACACACACACATATATACATATATACGTATATATATACACACACATATATACATATGTATATTTATATATACACATACATACATGTATTTATATATGTATGTATATGTATACATACATTATATATAATATTAATTTCATTAAGTATAATGATATATATTATTATACTTAAAGAAATTAATTCATGCTATTCATTGGAAGGACAAACGCTGAAGCTTAAATACTTTGGACACATTATGAGAAGTTGGGACCCATTGGAAAAGACTCAGATGTTGGGAAAGATTGAAGGTAAAAGGAAAAGGGGACAGCGGAGGATGAGATGGAGAAATAGTATCATGGAAACAATGAACATGACCTTGGACGGAGTTGGAGAGACAGTGGAGAACAGAAAGGCCTGGCATGCTATGGTCCATGGGGCCAAGAAGAGTCATACACTACTGAACAACAACAAGTATCCCTCTGATGTGACAAGTGTCTTTGAAGGGTCCTCAGTGTGAGAAAGGCAGGCTGGAAATCCAAGTTTTATAAAAGCATGTCTAGGGGTCCCTCACTTTATTCAGTCAATCTATTCTTGAAAATATTTGTGTAAATGCAGTTTGGGAAATTTAATTATGTTTTAAACCTATTTTAAGTATATTTTAAGTGGGGGAAGTCTGGCTATTGAAAAGAAATCTCTGGCAAATCCTTAAGTCTCCAGCTGTAAGGCATCTTAGAGACTACCGGGCTCAGGGCCTTCTATCCACAGAGGAAGAAACTGAGATGCAGCAGGGGCAAATGACTTTCCCAAGGTCACACATCTCCTAGAAGTATAGAGTGCATCTGTCCTCCCATAAAAATACAGCAAACAAAGAGGTTCTATAGGTACTATTGGAAGGAGAGGCCAAATAGATTTAGGTCCTTTCAGAAATGATGTTTCATTTCCATGCGGTATGGTTGATTTATTCTGGGTCTGATTCAAAGGCGTGACTGCCACTTGGGGGAGCAATACAGGCAGGTGGACAAACAGTGGCATGGAGAGTAATGGCTCATCCAATGAGCCCCAGTTTAGCTCATGACCAATCCTGACTTTTCTAGTCTCAGTTTCCCCATCACAAATTTGGGCTACATCTTCCAAATAGTCTCCTAAGTGAATTTAGTTTCATTTGTATTGAATATTATGTCCCCAAAAACTTTTAGAGTGCACTGTATTTTTAAATGAATTGTTTCCTTTATTAAATACATGTATATAGATATATATAGATATATATAGATATATATACATAGATATATATATTCCTAGTCTGAAAAATTGAATCAATTTGTGATGTTTTAAGGAAAAGATACACCCAAATTATTATCTCTTTGGCATCTGAGATACTTGGAGATGGCATTCTTTGACGATAGATGTTTGCAATTAGATACAAATAATCCTTTAGCTTGGCTAAGTTGTCAGAAGTACAAAAACCTTTGCGAGATCCATATTGTCTTAAGCTTTCCACACTTTTTCATCCCCTGTCCTTCTTCTCCACAAGTCCTGTTTCCCTAAATCCTCTAAAATGATCTTCCCAACATGCTGGAGGCCTTCCTTGTGGTCTCCTGATATTCCCTGAGCATCACTGCAGCCCATGACCTATGCTTTCATTATCCCTCTTCCCCATCCTTGATGACCAGCCCACTGGAGAAGTTCTCTCTTATCAAATAAAGTCCCCTACCACATGACTGAACCAAACTGGCACCTCTAGGATGGACAGGTGGCTAGAGTTCTGTTCTCAGCTTGAAGCAATGAACCTTCAGAGGGGCTGCAAAGGGGAGGAATTCGCCTCCCTCCCCAGCCACACACAGGTCCAGCAGAAGTTCTGGACTTCCTCCAGGATGGGGGTGGGGTGGGCAATGGGGGAGAGAAAGGTAGGCACAAGAGCAGAATTTCAGTTGGGATCCCCTGACAATGGGTACCCCACGCTCTAGATCGTCCACTGACCAAGAAATATTTAGTTATATTCCCTGCACTAGACTCACTAAGGAAGACAAAGATCTGGATTAGATCTTCAACAATCAGAACAGAAACAAAAATGGATTTCTTGCTCACTATGACTTAGTAAGATAGTTAAATCTACCCAATACTCCAATTTCCCAGGCATTCTGGTTAATTCAAGCTTCTTTGCTCTGTAATACTTGCATTTCTCCAATCTTGTATCACTTGTGCTGAAATAACCTATAGTTTCATCTCTGTAGGGTCTCTTTTGACCCTAGAAGACCTCCATCCCTTCCACCTTAGGAGACTGTCTTTGGGAGCTGATGTGGCCAAAGCATTTCATGTTCTGGTGGCCATCTTTCTGGTGAGGGGCTCCTGAATTTACCTACCTGGTCTCCAGAGAGCACATGTACACGCCATCACCACCTTTTTATGTTAGACGCCTTTCCACTTTGGTGATAATAAGACCTAGTGTCCGTCTAAGGCTTCACATATATCTTTTCACTTGGTATTCACAGAAATCCTGTGAGGTAGACATTACAGGCATTAGAGTAGGTCTCAGTAGGTCTCACAAGCACTTTGACTATTAAAAAGTAGGAATAATTTAAGGTGAGAAATAACAAATCAGCTGAGGAAAGTCAAAAAGGCTAGAGTGCTTTCAAAGTTACATATACACACCTGTATTGTCTTTCCTAAGCCCTAGAACTAAGTGGCAGCCTTCTCCTTCCCAAAGTCAAATGCTACAGAGGCAAAGAAGAACAAAGATAGACAAAAAGCTCTCAGATTTAGCAGATGAGAGAACATTGGTAACCTTGGACTGAACAATTACAATTCAATGGTGAGGTCAAAAGCTAGATTGTAAGAGGTTAGAAAGCAAATGGGAGCTGAGGGTGTGAAGACAGCAAATGAAAACAATCATTTCTAGGAATTTTGCTGTGAAAGGGAAGAAAGAGAATGTTAGCTGGAGGGAGTTTCATGGTCAAGTGAAAATGTTTAAAGGTTGAAAGAGGCCAGTATGTTTGCACGGAGTAGGAAAGAGCTAGAAAAGAGGGGAAATTGAATATATGAGAGAGAGAGAGAGAGAGAGAGAGAGAGAGAGAGAGAGAGAGAGAGAGAGAGAGAGAGGAAGAAGAGGAGGAAGAGTTTTGGAAGGGAGAGGAAGAGGGGGAAATTGTCCCAATTCATATGGAAACAGTGTGAGAGGCTCTGGTGAAAAGATCTACCTTACTCCCAAGATTCTCCAAGATTGGAATGTAAATAAATTTGAGCAAGAACACAAGCAAACTAGAGAAGGCAAGATTCTCTGCCAACAACTCTTAATAAACATTTGTTTATTAACTCACTGACATGCCGGACAAGGTTAGGGCTAGGACAGAAGCTAAGGGAAGCTGGAAGGGTCTAGGTCTAGGTCTAGGACCATGCCTCTCTTACTCACCTCTGCCAGCAACAAAACCACTGCTTCTTCTCTGTTGCCTTCTGACAAGGCTGAATCTCTCAAAGCTCCTTCAGTATACATCTTTTTTGTAAATTCTCCAGGTAGGTTAGGAGAGGGGCATGTGGTTGAGAGAGGATAAGGGAGCAATGGGAGATGGTGGGGTGCTTTGCCTTAGCCCTGATGCTAGGTCAAAAAATTCCTAGTTATGTCAGAGCTATTGCCAAGGGTCCCTCCAGTGATGAATTGAGAAGATCCAAAGCTGCTAAACAAGAAGAGAGGGGCTCAGAAGGCAGTGGAAGCTCATGCAGACATCTCCAGGGTCCATAGAGAGCTTCATGCTGGGACAGCTTTCAGAGAGTACCCACAGAACCCCTGACCAATATAGGCCTAAAACCTGATTTTGCTTGAAATTCTGTAATACTTCTGGTAGAAATCACATTCCTCGAAGGCAGGGGATGTTTGACTTTTGTTTCCATGTCCCCAGAACTTGGCAGAGGACCTAGGACAGAGCAATTACTTAATAAATGCTCGTTGGTTGGCTGCTTTATTATGTGGTTTTAATAAAATGACTAATGATTGCTGTTTCTGTACCAGAAGCCCTGTGGGCTTATGAAGTGTGCAGCCACGGGGTTTGTGGAGCACAGAGCTGAAGGAGGATTCATGACAAACAGAATTACCACAAACAAGAGGAAGGTCTGGAAGGCACCTGCAGATGCTGGGGTTGGGTGTTTCAGGACGAAGGGCAAGTCCTAACAGAAAGAACCCAACCATAGGCAGTGGCTCTTGGCTATTCTTGGTCTGAGGGTGGAAAGGCTGCAATCCCTGCAGGAAAGAACCAAATCTTCTTGGACTACACTACTTAAAACCAGCTGCTCTAATTGAAGGATTAATTTAATTACATGAGATGGAAATCTAAGAGAAGGAGGGGTGTCCTGGGTGGAAAAGAGAAATGCCAGTGATCAAGCCTCATGGTCTGCAATGCCCTCAGTCACAGCCAGGACGTTTGGAAAAAAATTAATGGATTTAGCGTTTGTTTCTGTTCACTCTTTCCTGCCTTCACCCTGAAAGTCATTAAGTGGGGAAGCATTTTTAGCCTAGCAAGTTCATTCTAAGAGGCTGATTATTCTACGAAATTTCTTCTTTTAGCCGTTGATACTGACTCTCGTCTACAGAATTAATTGTTCTTTGGACTCACTTTCCTGCCTTTAAAATAAGGACCCGATAATGTTTCTGGAGTGGAGATTAGTGCCTGTTGAGCATTAGGCAAGTGGTTAATAGCTTTTGTTTCTCCTCCTTATTCTCCATAAGAAGCTATCTTAATCCTTTGTGTAGGAGAAGGAGTTGGGCAAGTCTGACTTGTTTGTGGGCAGTATCATGGCAACAGATGAATTTCACCTGGAAAAGGCATAACCTTATCACCTTAATTGTAATTGTAAAAAAAATGTTCTGGCCCTCAGAAGTAGATTGTGAATTTACCCTGGGCATGGATTGATGAGAATTCCTTTATCAACATATTAAGGCTAAAAATTGAATTTGATGAGCTTATCAGTTCCCATGGATTTAAGGACCTTCTCATATTTCCTATGTATCCTGCCCAGACCTCTCTGCTGACCTTCAATCTCCTATCTCCAATCGCCCTTCAGACATGTCACACTGGATATCCAGTAGACAACTAAAAGTGTCCAAAACTGAACTCATTATCTTTTCTCCTAAACCCTGCCTCCTATGTCCCCTGTTACTGTGGAGGACAACGCCCTCCTCCCAGACCCTCCTGCTCACAACCTAGGTGTCAGTCTTGACTCCTCACTATCTCTCATCCCCCACATTCAATCTGTTGCCAAAGCCTGTAGACTTGACCTTTGCAACATCCCTCCAATACACCCCCCTTATCTCCTCTGATGCTGCCTCCTCTCTGGACCAGACCTTCATCACCTAAATCCTGGATTATTGCAATAGCGTACAGGTGGGTCTCCTGCTTCAAGGCTCTCTTCACTCCAGTCCATCCTCCATTCAGCCTCCATGCAGAGATTTTCCTAAAACGTGGGTGCAATTACGTCATACCCGCCTACTCAATAAATTCCAGTGGCTTCCTATTGCCTCCAGGAGCAAATACAAAATGTTGTCTGGTTTTCAAAGCCCTCCATAACCTAGCCTCCTCCATGTGCATCATCACTCTTCTTACATCTGACTCCCTAACACTAGTCTTCGATCCAGTAGCACTGGCCTCCTGACTGACCACGGACAAAACACTTTCATGTCCTCGCTCTGACCATTTTTTTTTCTGGCCATCCCCCAGGCCTGAAATGCTCTCTCCCTCCTCATCTAAGCCTACTGGCCACGCAGCTTCCTTTAAGTCCCAAATAAAATCCCTCCTTCTACAGGAAGCCTTTCCCAACCCCTCTTAATTCTGGTGCCTTCCCTCTGCTAATTATTTCCTACTTATCCTTTTAGAATTTGTTTGTACATATTCATTTGCTTATTGTTTGTTTGTTTGTTTGTTTGTTTTCTCATGAGATTGTAAGCTTCCTGAGGATGGCGGCTGTCCTTTGCCTCTTTTTGTATCCCTAGCATTTAGGACAATATCTGGCACATAATAGGTGCTCAATAAATGTTTATTGACTAACTCAATTTAGAATAACGTTCACGTGCTCTGGCTAATAACATTATCATGAAAGGATCAGGAATGGTCCGTGGAGACGGCAACAGGACAATTTACAATGCTGTTCTCCTCCCCCATATTGCTCTCCCGCATTCTCATTTCCCTTTCAGCGTGAAACCAGAGCAGTCACCACTTTGAATAAGCATTAGATATCAAAAAGATCCTGTCCTTAGAGATCTATGGACTTGCTACTCACAGTTGACCGGTTTCCAATTTCCCCCTTACTACGCTGTGTCCACACAAAAGAAGCGCGTCAAGCCTACACTGTGTCATGGGGGCCACAACACATTCCTCCGTCCTCCTTTGCTTGTCTACGTAAGCCCACAATGAAACATCAGCAGAGACCAAAGAGAGAGCGTGTCTGGGCAGACTTTGTCCTACCAGCCAAATGGTTGGCAGCTGATGCAATCCGTGGAAAGACAGAGGAGTCAGCGGAGCGTCTGTGTTTCTGAGTGGTTTAGAAATGGGAACTTTGCTTCGCTAGACCCTTGGCGTGACTGACAAGGGCTCGGAGCTCCAGGTTCTATGTGAATCCTCCTTAGCCGAGAGAGTCAAAGATCAAAAGACGCTAAGGTCATAGAAATAGAGGGAGAGAAGCCTCAGGGACCAACAGATCCAACTCCCATGTTTGTCAGATGAGGAAAAAAGGCTCTGAGAGCGTAGGAGACGTGCCCATGCCTCCTGGATAGTAAGAAGTATCAAGAGCAGGGACTGAAATCCATAGCTTCTTCCAACACAGAAGAAATACCATTCAATGTTACAGGCTTCAGAAATGGAAAGGGGCTATCCGTGCCCCTCCCTAACCTCTTCTTCAAGAAAGTTAGACTCACAGCGCTTTCTTCGGGATATTTGGGGCCGAATTGCTAAATATATTCTTGCCAAATATATATATATATATATATATTTCTTCCTCTTCTTCCAAAGTCTCTCTTGTTCTTAGGTCACCTAAGAGACTCATAAAATTTGAGATTTGGAAGAAACTATAGTGGTCATCTGGCACAACCAGTACACACGAGGTGTCCTTAATATATCAGAAAAGTGGTTATTCGACAATCCTTCCGTTCTCCTCTGTCGCTCCCATCTGCGTGTCTCGGTCATGGCTCCGTCGCTGCTGCCCGTGCTGCTGCGCCCTCCCGCGCCTTTGGAGTCTTGCTGGGAGGAGGAATCGCCAGCGGGACAGGGCCCGCGCGCCCCCGCCTCCCGCAGCCGCCCCGGAGCGCGCCCGGTCTATGCTCGTGCACGACTCCAAACCAAGGGGGACAAGGCCTTTGCTGAATTCTTGACAGATGAAATTAAAGAGGAGAGAAAAATCCAGAAACACAAATCCCTTCCCAAGATGTCTGGCGACTGGGACCTGGGTGTGCAAGGGACAGAAGCCAAGTTAGTCCGGAGATTAGCTGGTGAGAGGATCACAGTCACATTTAGTATTAGCAACAGTATCCCACCGACATTTGATGACAAGCCACCAGAGGGACAGAAAACCCAAGAAGAGCAAGCCTGAACTTACATCAACCCTCAACTTTGTGGTGGAGGTTGTGACGGACGATGCCAAGAAGACCCTTGTGCTGCACTGCCACTATCCAGAGGATGAGGTTGGACAGGAAGAAGAGCATGAGAGTGACATCTTCTCCATCCGGGAAGTCAGCTTTCAGGCTGCTACTGAATCCGACTGGAAGGATATAAACTACACACTCAACACAGATTTGCTGGACTGGGCCCCATATGGCCACTTGATGGACTTCCTGGCTGGCCGAGGGGTGGACGACACATTTGCAGACCAACTGATCGAGTTCAGCACCGCCCCAGAGAACCAGGAGTATATCAACTTTCTGAAAGATCTGAAAGGGTTTGTCAAGTGTCAGTAGGTAGGCCTGAGGCCGCGGGCCTTGCAGGACACCCAGAGCCCTTCCTTCCAGGAGAATGTTATCTAGAAGCTATCATGGAGAAAATACTGCCAGGCATAAATTATGTTCCCTAACCCTTTATTTCCTTCCTCTGCTGGCTTTTGTGCACTACCACAGAATGCCAAGAAATAAAACCCTTGGACCTCTAAAAAAAAAAAAAGTAATTAACTTCCAAGGAGGTGTGTCCAACCCACCACCTGTCAAGGAACCCCATTCTATTTTGGGGCAGTTCAAAGTATTAGCAAGTTTCTCCTGACATCAAGCCACTTTTTGGAGGGGGGAATCCCCCACCTAACTTCTGGGAATGTGTATATATATATACATACATCTAGTTATATATAAATATGTATATGTATATGAATTTCGCGCAGCTAGGTGATGCAGTGCATAAGGTTTTTAGGCGTGGAGTGAGAAAGACTCATCCTGCTGAGTTCTAATCTGGGCTCAGACTCTTACTAGCTGTGTGACCCTGGGCAAGTTACTTAACCCACTTAACCTGTTTGCCTCAGCTTTCTAATCTGTAAAGTGGGTTGGTGAAGGAAATGGCAAAGCACTCAAGTGTCTTTGTCAGGAAAGCCCCAAATAAGATTACATAGTTGGACGCAACTAAAAAATGACTCAATAACAAAAATATGTGTATGGATAATCTAGTTATGTAAATAAATATGTGTGTATGTATATAATCTACTTATAAACATGTATATATCTAGTTATATATAAATGTATATTATATTTATGTCTTTATATACATGTCTATATTCATCTGTTTATGTTTTACATGTATATACATGTACATGTATGTATATATCCATATGCACATAGATATTTATGTATACATACATACATATATAGCTCCCTACATTTACTAAGGCACAGATTTAGAAGTGACTTTTACTAAGCACCAACTATGTTCACAGTGCTGCCCTACTATGTGCTCATTACTGGGGATGTAAATATTGAAAATGAAATGATCCTTGACCTCAAGGATTTTACATTCTAGGGGATGGAGGAGGAAGGGAAGGAAGAAGAAGAACCTGTGCTCATTTGAATCTGTCAATGCAACTTTTGTAATCCAGAGGGATGGTTTTTCTTCTGAATTTTGGAATAATTCATTTAAAAATCCACTTTTTTTCTCTCCTCCCCCCTCTTTTTTGCTGATGAGAAATAATACCAATGCTTTAGTATCACATAACAAAAGACCTAAGGTTCACAGAGAAATCGGAGTCTCCCTTTCCTTCTGACTCCACAAAGCCAGAGGGTGACCTTGGAGAAGCAAAGTTTCTGAAGGCTAAGACACATCCAGGACACTCTTCAGTGATGGTGATGCTGCCTGAAGGCTTTGGAGGCTTGAAAGGCATTTTCCATATTTTCAAATCAGTCAGTTAGTAGAGAAATGTCCACTCTGGCGGCCACCGGGTTGTGTTCCTGAGGGCCATTTAGATTTTCTTGAGTAATCTCACATAGAGTGATTTTATTGTTTAGATGGGTAGTCAGATAGACTATCACAAATATATATCATCACCGCATAACCATTAAATATTAATATAGCGGTACTTCATGACCACAAAGTATGCTCTTCCTCTTTGTTCAATAGGAAAATCAAAATCAGTTATGTTCAGTTTAGAGACAGAGAGGCCACAAGGTGACCTGGATTTCAATAGTAGTTCTGGCACTTACTACTCCTGTGACTTTGGGGAAGTCCCCTATCTCTTCAGGCCTCAGTTTTCATCAGGAAAATGGTTTGGCTTGATGGCCTTCACAGAGCCAGCGAGGAGGTGCAATGGGGACAACATTGGGCTTAGCATAAGCAAGACTTGAGTTCTAATCTTGCCTCAGGTACTTAATTAGTCATGTATCCCTGGACAAGTCAATTAAGCCTTCTCAGACTCAGTTTAAAAAAATCATTTAAATAAATACTTTTCTCACATGTGAAATGGAAGAAGTAGTACTTGGCCGGCAGGGGTGTTTTGAGGACAAAATGAAGCGATAGTTAAAGTATTTTATTATTAATTATTATTCTTATTTTTATTCCTTCCAACTCTGAATCTCTGACACTGAGTTCCTATAATCCTTGGTTTCCTCGTCTGTAAAATGAAGGTGTTGGACTACGTCCTTCTTGGTTTACTGATTTATGATCCCTTCTGTGCTCTTAGGAACAAGCTTTTGTAAGATGGCCGCTATACACTGGTCACTATGCTAGGTATTGGAGAAAAAAAAGGACAAAAAATACCCTAGCCCCAGCCCTGAAAGATCTTCTATTTTATTGATGTGATATAACCTAGAAAATGTTAAATAAACAAACGGAAATTTGAGGGGGAAATCTCTGACAGTGGCAGTGGCAAACCGAGAAGATGGGCAGCAGAGCTTAACCTTGGTAACCTAGTGGGATGAGTGTTCTGAGAGGCAGAAGAGAGGAGGGGGAGGGGGATTCCAGTGTGGGATGAGCGTTTTGAGAGGCAGAAGGGTGGGGGGGGGCAGGATTCCAAGCATGGAGGATGGAGGCCTGGGCTGTGCAAATGCCCTATGGGTGAAATGTGCACCGAGTTTGGGAAATAGCTGAGCTAAGATGCCAAGTGTGTGGAGGAGAGAGAAAGAGATGTGCCCCTGGTCTGGGAAGGCTCACTGGAGCCCAACCGGAGAGGTTGGAATGACAGAGTAAGGAGCCTACACTGTATCCTCCAGGCAAAAAGGAGCAACCAAAGGCCCTGTGGCTGGGGAGGGGCATGGACAGATTTGTGTTCTAGGAAGCATTTTGGCCCTTGTGCAGAGCATAGATCATGCGAGGGTTGAATCTAAGGAGGCCGTTGAGAGCAATTAGGCTATCTCAGGAGCAACAGAGAGGGTAGACCATGTGCCTAAATACACACAATTGCTCAGAAACGGAGTCCAGAATCAAGTTCAAGTTTCCTAGGATATATAACATTGATAATATGCTTATAAAATATATTCTGTTAGCTCAAAGAGGTTTCTTCGTGCCTGCCCTGTGAAGAGGGGCAGGGCAGAGAGAGCTTTGGAGCTCTTGCCCTGGCAGCAAAGAACCTGGCCTCCAGCTGTCAGTCAGACTTTCTGAGTGACCTTGAGGAAGCTCCAGAGTGTTTTTGAGCATCCCTTGTCTTCTGATCGCTATGGTCATCATTCCCGCTGTACAGAGGAAAAAACCAAAATGACTTGGCTCGAGGTAGGGGTGGGAGGGGATCCAGAGGCGGGCCATATTCTTGGACTCCTGGCTCTTCGGTTCTTGGACACCCTCCTTCCCTGGGCCCTGTTTGCATGGCTGCCTCCCCCAGGGACAGCTCATCACACCTCCTGGGCTCCCAGGCTTCTGTGATTGATTGTTTTGTCACAGGCAATCCTGCAAGTGTCACGGTGTTGATTGCGTTTGTAAAAATGTGATAATGTGATACGGGAGAGGGCGGCACTGTCTACCAACAAAGACAGAGATGTGGAACAGCTTTCTAAAATCCTGCTGGATTTGGTGCCAAGGAAAGATGCCAGCCACCAGCAGACTGGGGGAGGGAGCTCCTAGGAGCAGGAAGGCGCTCCCTCCCCCATCAACTCCCCCGACTCATTTTGGGAGGGACACAGACTGAAGATGGAAGAGGACTCCAAGCTCTGGGGACCCATGAATTTCCATCGTCGATTCTGAAAGCTGCCAACAGGGTCAAGGTGTTTCTGATGGCCTGGCAACCTTTACAACGTGGCTTGGGGTGATTATTTAGTTCAGTCCAGATGATAGTTGGTATTTGGCTCCATCGTTACCCAGAACTTCTCCCCCATGCTCTACTGGCCCTGGTCCTAAACAAAAAATACACATCAGAGCATAGCTTGGCACTGACTTCTCAGTCACCTGTATGTTTCTCAAGATGCTGATATTCCTAATTATATTCTCTGCCTTTAACGAAGACAGAAAAACTGAGAAAGCTTAACACGCTAGGAAAAAAGGGGCTTCCCCAACCCCAGATGTCATCACTTGAATTCAAGTGAAAATGAGAGTGGAGACATTTTACTGACAGTGACCTAAACTTTGAAACAACTTTGTAATAGGTCAGGTAATTATCATTATTTTTACTTTACAGATAAGAAATCTGAGGCAGAGAAAGGCCAAATGACTTGCCTATGCATAAAGAGAATGGTAGATCTGAACTGAAATGGAAGACTTCTGATACCAGAGCCAGTATGACTTCCCCCATTCACCACTGAGCACCTCACCTGGAGGGGAGATTCTCTAACCTCTTTCCCCCTTTATTTTATTCCCAATTTGCTTAGGTTTTTTGCTAATATTATTTGTCCATTCCTTTGCTATACCATGCGTACCTCAACTCTTACTTAGGTTCAGAACTATTGGGGCCAGCAGGGTGTCACTTAACAAACATTTGTTAAATGTCTAGTGTGTGTCAGGGACTGTTCTAAGCACTGGGTGAGGGGAAGTCCAAAAACATGGGTATCCTTTCTAAAATAAGGCATGAAATATTTTCATGCCTCTCTAATTGATGTACTAACCCTCTGATGACAGCAGATTGTCCACATGCTTCCCATATCCTCAATGTGTTCAGTGCCTGGCTCATAGTCTTTCCTCCTCCCTAACTCCTGTCCTCGTATTAAGGGAATTCAACATACGTATTGATACTCCCTCAAATATTCTATCCTCCTAGGTACTCAAATTAGCCCTATCCCATTAGTCTTCCACCACACCTCAGCCACGTAGAGATGGCCACATCTTTGATCTTGCCAAGTGTTTAATCCCCATGTTCAGGAAATATGAAAGTCCTTTATTTGGTCATAATCAGCTGTCATTCCACCTCTCTCTCTGTCTTACAAACTGTATGTTCTTCCTCTTCCCTGTGACCCCTCAGTTCTTTCCCAGATTCCCTCACACCTGCACTGACTGAACTCTCCTCCCTTTTCTAGATTCCACGTTTGGTGAACCAGTTCAAATCCACACTGTCCTCTCCTCTTGAGTCTTTGCCTCCTTTAGCCCATCGCTGATCTCCCAAACCCCAGCCAAGCAATACATCTACCATCTACTGCCGTTACTCCTATTCATGTGCTGCTGAAAGATGATGGGAAAATCATGAAACCATCCTTACCGAATTCCTTGCAAATTTATGTTACATAATTTAAACTGAGCCCTCACTGGAGGGGGAACCATTTTCATGCCTCACTAATTGACTTACTCCCCCACTGATGACAGCAGATTTTCCAAATCTTTTTCACCTCTCCTCAAACCTCCTATGGCTCGCCTGATCTCAGCCTTCTCAGATAAGAACCTCACTTCATATTTCTCTGAAGTTACTGAGGCCATTTAGCAAGATTCTCTTTTCTCCTCTCCCTTTCATCTCACATCACCCCAATGGATCTCCTCTTCCATCCCTACTTCGCATAATATGGTTGCCTTTCTGCAACCAAACCAAGCACACCCCTCTATACCCACAAGTGATCTCATTCCATCCCATCTTCTCCAGTGTATTGCCTCCATCTCTCTCACTACAGAAATCTTCAGTGTCTCCATGGCTACTGGCTGCTTCCCTACTGCTGAAAAATACACCCATGTCTCCCCCATCCTCAAAAAAGCCTCACTTAATATACCCATTCCTTCTAGCTGCCATACCATGTCTCTCCTCCCCTTTGTGGCTAAACTTCTTGAGGTCAAACACAGTATGTCCTTGCATTTCCTGTTCTCCGTTTCTCTTCTTCAGTCTCTATAATCTGGCTTCCGATTCCATCATTTAGATGAAAGTCCTGTCTCTAAACTTATCAGTGATTCCTTAATTGTCAAATCAATGACCTTTTTCAATCCATATCCTTCTGTCTTTGATACTCTCTTATATATATTTAATGACACTGCTTCTGGTTTTTCTCTTACTTGACTCCTTCTCTGTCTCCTTCATTAAAGTCATACATGCTCACCATGAGTGGCCCCAAGGCTTGGCACCTGGTCCTCCTCTCTTTTCCTTCTGTGGTATTTTGCTTGATGATCTCATTAGCTCCCAGAGATTCAGAGAGTGAGAGAATATAAACATTCGTAAAGCACCTATTCTGTGCCAGGCACTGTGCTAAGCACTGGGGATACAAAGAAAGGGGCTCACAATGTAATGGGGGAAGCTAAATGTGTAACAGAAGGAGGAGGAAGGACAGGAAGATCCTGCTTTCTAACTTCTTTCAAGTTCCAGGTAAAATTCCATCTTCTGCAAAGGATCTAGCCTGGAAGCAAGATGAGATTGTGCAGCTGGGGTAGGAAATGACCTGAAGACTTGTGAGTTACAGAGTAGAGTTCATCTTGCAGGATAATGAGGTTTTGGACATCTGAAAATCCAGGAAAGCATCTAGGTGGGAAATGATGAGAATTCCTTGAATGTCCTCTTTAATTTCTGGACGATCTGGAAGGAACTCTCGATGTCCACAGAGATTAAATTATCATCTCTATGCAGATGATTCTCAGATTATTTTTCTGACCCTAACCTCTCTCCTGACCTCCAGGTTTACATATCCTACTCCCCATTAACATCCTGAACTGTATAACTGTTTTTTTAAAAATACTTATTTTTAATGTTCTTTTATTTTTTTAACTTTGAGTTTTAAATTCTCTCCTTCCCTCCAGCCCCTCCTCCACATACTGAGAATGTGAGTAATATAATATGATATCAGTATTACATATGAAATCATGAAAAAAACATTTCCATATTAGCCATGTTGCAAAAATTCAAGAAAAGTTTAAAAAGTGAGAAAATTATAAATGCAATTTGTACTCAGAGTTCATCGGTTCTCTCTCTGGAGGTGAATAGCATTTTTCATCATAAATGCTTCAAAATTGCCTTTGATCATTGTTTGATCAGAGTAACAAACTTGTTCACATTTAATCATCATTACAATCTTGCTTTTCCTGTGTACAATGACCTGGTTCTGTTCACTTTGCATCAGTTTTTATAGGGCTTCCCAAGTTTTTTTTCTTCCTGAAACCATCTTGCTCATCATTTCTTATTGCACGATAGTATTTCATCTCAATCATATGACCACAGGTTGTTCAGCCATTCCCCAAATGATGGGCATCCCTTCAATTTCTAGTTCTTTGCTACCACAATAAGAGCTGCCATGAATGTTTTTGTACATATAGGTCCTTTCCCTTTTTATTTTATCTCCTTGGTTAACGAATCTAACAAATTGTTCTCCAGAATGGCTGGACAAATTCACAATTCAACCAACAGTTCTTTGATGTACCTATTTTCCCATATCCCTTTTAGCATTTGTCATTTCTGATAAGCGTGATGTGCTACTTCAGTTATTTTAATTTGCATTTCTCTGATCAATCGTGATTTAGAACATTTTTTTCATATGACTATAGATAGCTCTGATTTTTTCTTCTGAAAACTACCTGTTCATATCCTTTGATCATTCATCAATTGGGGAATGGCTTTTGTTTTTATAAATTTGACTCAGTTCCCTATATATTTGAAAAATGAAGTCTTTATCAGAGGAATGTAATAGAATTTTAAAAATATTATTTCATTGTCTATGGTAGCTTTTAACACAATGCAATTTCCCTGATTATCTCTTTTAATTAGGTCTATTTTTACTTTTTCTTTGTCTGAGATCATGATTGCTAACCCTGCCTCTTTTTTCACTTTGGCTGAATCATAAAAGATTCTGCTTTAGACCCTTATTTTAACCCTATGTATCTTTCTGTTTCAAGTGTGTCTCCTGTAAACAATATGTTGTTGGATTCTGATTTCTAGTCCATTGTGCTATCCACCTCTATTTTATGGGTGAGTTCATCCCGTTCACATTCACAGTTATGGTTACTAATTATGTATTTCTCTTCATACATTCTCTTAAATTTATCCTCTCTTTTTACCCTTTTCATCCTCAAAAACCTGTTTTGCTTCTAACCACTGCCTCCTTTCATTTTCTTTTTTGTTGTACTCCCCCCACCCCCTTTTTTTTCTTATAACCTGTTCCTTTTCCTTCCCTCTTGGGTAAGTTAGATTTCTATTTCCAACTGAATGTGCATATATCTTCTTTGCTCTTTGAACCAGTTTAGATGAGAGTGGGGTTCAAACATTGCCCACCTCCCCCATTTTCCCCTCCATTGAAAAAGCTTTTCTTTGTGTGCCTCTATTACTTAAGATAATTTTTCCCATTCCTCTTTTCCCTACCCCTTCTCTGTGTATATCCTCTTGACAACTTCAACTCCACATATTCAGAATTAGATTCATTATTCTCACTCCCAAACCCTCCCACCTTCTGAAATTTCCTATTGCTGTCAAGGGCACTATCCTTCCAGTCCCCCAGGCTTATACCCAAGGTGTCATCCTTGACTCTTTACCCTCTCTCACCACCCACTTCCAATCAATTGCCAAGTCCTATTGATTCTATTTTGGTAACACCTCTGTCATACATGTTCTTTCTCTCTAACACTGCCACTGCCCAGGTGTGGGAGCTCATCACCTCACATCTGGACTCTGGCCACTCACTCTTTCATAAGTCTCTCCCTGCTCTATCCCATCTTCCACTCAGCTGTCAAAGTGATCTTTGTAAAGCACAGGTCTGACGATATCACCTCCCAATTAAATAAATTCAAGTGGCTCCCCACTGTTTCCAGAATCAAAAAAAAATGTACTCTGTCTGGCTTTTAAAGTCTTTCATATTCTTTCCCTTCCTACCTTTATAATCTTTTTATAACTTATGCTTTACAGTCTAGTGACACTGACTTGCTTGATGTTCCTCAAATATGATACCTCAAGTCTTGACTCTTGGTATTTGAACTGTCTGCTCCCATCCTCATCTACGGCTCCTGTTCCCCAGCTTCCTCCAAGTTTCAGCTAGCATCTCATCTTTTGCAAGAAGCTTTATCTGATCCCCCTTCATGTTAGTGTCTGTTGTCTGAGATAATTTCCAGTTCGCCCTATCTCTATCTTGGTTGTATGTAACTGTTTACATATAATCTCCCTTATTAAACCATAAGCTTCTTGAAATTAGGCACTAATGTTGTATGTCTTTGTATCTTCCATACTTATCACAGTGCCTGACACATAGTAGGCCCTTAGTAAGTGCTTATTGACTTGGGATTAATATAAAGTGAATAAATGCTAATAATGCAAAGTAGCTAAATATGAAATAGTTTGGAAGAAATTGAATTTGCAGTTTTAGGGAGGGATCCAGATATGTTTCAAGCAGAAGATTGTGCTTGAGCTGGGTCTTAAAGGAAGAAAGGGGCCTTATGAGTCAAAAGTAAAGAAGGAATGAGTATTGGACATGGGGCACAGCTGGTACAAGGGCACAGATGGTATGTTCAACGTTAGAAACAGGGAAGTCAGTTTGTCTGGGTTATGAAGGGAGGGCTGAGCAGTTAGGTCCAATGAAGCCAGAAAGAGTGGTTGGGGTCAGTTTGTGTAGGGCTGTAGAAGTGAAAGAGAGGAGTTTATATTTTGTCCTATAGGCAATAGAGTGTCCCTAGAGTTGAATGAGTAGGAGAGTCTCATGATCAGATCTGCATCTAAATGAAAATCTCTTTGGCAGCAAATAGTGTGTAGGATGGATTGGAGTAGGGAGAGACTTAGGGCAGGGAGTCTAACAAGGATACTATTGCCATACTCTAGAGAAGAGATGCTAAGGGGCTAAATTAAAATCATGGAGTGTGTAGAGATAGAGAGAGAGGAGAGGGGAGGGGAGGGAAGGGGAGGGGAGGAGAGGAGTCCCAGAGAGTGCCCAGGTTATGAACCGGAGGCACTAGAAGGACAGTGATGGGTTTGACAAAAATAAGAAGGTTTGGAAGGGAGGGACTGGAGAGAAAGATAATGAGCTCTGTTTGAGATAGATTGAGTTTGAAAGGTGAACACCAAAATGTCCTTCTCTCAGAATAGCCTTTAAGATAAGTGGTACAATTACAATCATTCTTATGGTTCAGATGAGGAAAGTGAGGTTCTGAGATATGAAGTCAGAAATGCTAAGTAACTAAGATGGGACAACTTGGCCTTCAGCTCAAGGGTACTGGAAATTAGAGGGTACTGGTAATTGCATAATAGAGATAACTGGACTGTGCACCTTGATAACATGAATAATCAGTTAAATTGGGATTAGCAGATAACTCACTTTTTCCTCAAAGTATTTTTACCCCATGAATCCTTGCCCCATCCCCCCACCCACCCCCAGCCCCATCGCTCAATCTCTCTTTCTGACAAGCTTGTTAGTCATGACTTTGGATTAAATGACTATCTGATATTCATGGTTACTGCTGGATCTGGGACTCTGTTCTAATGCCCAATCTCCTCTAAAGGTAGAGAAGAAGCTACTGGCTAGTAGTCAGGGTTGGTGCATGAGAAGCAGTGTGGTGTTGTGGACTTGTCCTTGGCCCTGGGTTCAGATCCCACTTCTCCCACATAGTAGTCACACGGCTGGGCAAGTCAGCTACCCTCAGTTTCCTTGTCTCTAAAATGGAAAAATAGCATTTGGCCTTGCCTGTCTTCCAGGGTCCATATGAGGGAACTGTGTACATTTTAAAGCAAATAGAATTCTGGCAGCCTACAATAAAAGATGTCAAGTCTTTCTCAACCTTTTGTCATCACAATGAAAGAGATGGGCATGTCAGAGGAGGGAGAAGCCAAAGATGTTATTTGTAATTTTTGTCTGGGCTCAGACAAATGTGCTTTCTCAGGTCATGCTAGGCACCTAGTAGCTGTCACTTCACGATTTCTCAGCTTTTCCTCATAAGTCATAGGCCCCATAGTTGACTGACCACTCTTGCCAACTGAGGCTGAGCATTTTAAGGGCAGAGAGTTTGAAGGGTATTTGAAAAGCTCCAAACTCTGGCAAGGAGTCCACTCTGGCTTTATTTCTCTACTCTCCTTCTACCATCTGCACCGAAAAGTGGTTTGCAGTGGCTTTAACTCCATGTGTCTGCGGGGATGATCAGAACGGAAGGAAGGACCTGGAGGGAGCAGATGTGGGGGTGCAGGGGGTTGGCCTTATTGACAATGGCTCTTTGACAAACAAAGGGAGAGTAGATCTGCTGTGTCTGGGTTGTGGGGACTTTAAGATTCTTTCCTGTCAGATCCTATATTCAGAGAGTCCATTAAAATGCCTGAATAACCAAGGGCTCACTTTTCCAGGGAAAGCCCTCTTGGCAGAACAGATGCCTCTCCCCCTCCCAGCCTCCATGGGATTAGGCAGCAGCAGCCTGGGAGTACTCCATGAAGACACCCCATGTTAATCTCTCCAACACTGGCTAATGGTAATTCTCCAGCCATTAGTTTTGTGTTCCATAGAAACTCAGGCACAGAGTATGGATTCTGATAGCAGTGCTTGGACCCTGAGGAGACCTTGGCCAGTGACTTTCATGCTGCACTTGGACAGGGGCATGAG
Source organism: Phalanger gymnotis (assembly GCA_028646595.1). Taxonomy (NCBI): domain Eukaryota; kingdom Metazoa; phylum Chordata; class Mammalia; order Diprotodontia; family Phalangeridae; genus Phalanger; species Phalanger gymnotis. The sequence goes on along the minus strand of CM053626.1, from coordinate 3,607,082 downwards.
GAGGCTTCTCATTCTCATTCCTAAATCCATCCTTCTAGAAGGGAGTTCCTAGATGCCTGCTCTCCAAGGTCTGATTAGCAGAAATATGAAGAGAAGAAAGAATAGGTCAGCAGTACTTCCAATATACCTAGAGAGAATAGGTTACTACTATCTAAAGATGGGCAAAAAAAGAGAAATAAGGCAAATAAGCACCATGATCCTACAAGAAACATGCCAAGGTAAGGCAAGACAAGAGAAAGGGCCCTCTGGGCAGGGATGGACTTCTCTAGAGAGTGGGTGACTGGGCATGGCCCTGGCTGCTTGGAGGGCAACCTTCCCTCTGGAATAAGAAAGGAAAAGGGGGAAGAGAAGGGAAGCCCAGGCAGCTTCTTAGGCAGGTATGATGGAAATGACCTTGCTTCTGGTGGGAAATGAAGGCACTGAAACAGAAATGTGCTCGCCTTCTTCAGAGGAAGCCCCCTTCTCCTAGGCTACATTGATTTATAGATCACTCGATTGATCCCAGATTTGTTCAAGATCTCAAACGACTCAAGTTCTGCAGACAAAACAAAACCAAACAAAATCCCAAGTTTCTCTGAGAACCAGACACCTTAACACAGCTAGATGTCTCTGTATTGGCTAGCCTCAGCCAGTCCCAGAGCATCCCTCCTACAGGGATGCAGCACCTCCCTTGTGCCCAGCAAAAGCTTTATTAATACAGAGAGCAGGGGTAATGTTAATAACATTGACATCACCTGTTTGCTATCACCTCTGACCAAGACATTTCTGTTTCTTTAGAAGAGCAACTACTCATTACTTTTTGATAGATTAGGCTGTCTACTGGGAAAAGAGCTTTTAGAGGTTAGTGACATCTTCATTCCTTGGGGAAAAGCTGCTTGGGAAGACCTTTGAATTCCTATTTCAGAGCAGTTAGGCAAGAAGCAAATTCCCAAGCCTGCAGCCTCCTGGAGACTTGAGTGTTTGGTCACTGGGTGGCTGAGCAGTCTCAAACTCCTTGAACTCTTAGATTGATTCCCACTGCCCAGATTCCCGAGGGGCGGGGCAGAGGGGGAGTTGGTCACAGGAACAAAGTTGAACTGGGAAGATTCTGCCTGTGGCAAAAAGAGTTGAGTGTTTAGAGTTGGGGGAGGAGCGCAGCAGTGGGCTACATGCCATAAGTATGCTTGTTTTTGGAGATGGAGCAGTCCAGAGCTTTTCACCATAGGAATTAAGATGAAGGCAGCTTGCTTGGGAGAGTAGTGACAGCACTCTGGGTCTAGTGGTGACCCAAAGGTCACAGGTTGTTATATTACAGCAGTTATTGTGGGGAAGAAGTGTATGCCCTCTGGGTGTCCTGACTGTGGACATCAGCCCCACTGACCCCACCCTAGTTACAGGTCTGCCCAGAACATACAGAGTACATTCCAAAAAGCCTTAGCATCATTTTACACACATGGAAGAATGGAAACTATGAGTGTGCTTTCTTGTTTACTCCTGAACCTTCTTCCACCACCCCTTTCTAACGCTTCATCATGACATGGAGGTGATCTTTCTCAAAAGTTCCACCAAAGAAGCTCAAATGCAAGAGTGTGTGTCTGTTGACCGAAGACCAGCTGGATTGGTCAAGAATTAGAAAGATATTAAGTACCTACTATATGCCAGACACTGCGCCAAGCACTGGGGACACAAATAAGAAAGGAGACAGTCCCTACCCTCGAGAAGCTTCCAATAAATACTCAGTCGATACACAAAAGAAGCAAAAGAAGAGGGGCAGCTAGGTGGTGTGGTGAGTAGAGCACCAGCCCTGGAGTCAGGGGGACCTGAGTTCAAATCTGGCCTCAGACACTTGACACACTTGCTAGCTGTGTGACCTTGGGCAAGTCGCTTAACCCCAATTGCCCTGCCTTCCCCCCTCCAAAAAAAGAGAAGAAGCTAAAAAAGAGATGGGGGGACTCCGAACGGTTCCCTACAAGAAGGCCTAATGTTTGTGGGCTCGAATCCAAGCCGAGCAGCTGATGGGGAATAGCTGGGAGGTTCCGAGTCCTCCGTGAAATGGAAGTCTTTAGGAAGAGTTTCGTGCTCCACCCTCCAGCCCTCCAATCAGAGGGGAGTCAACTGAGGGGCCTGGGAGTCGCTGAGCATCAAAGGTGAATCCATCTCCATGATAATGAGCTTATACCTGGGAAAGGCAGGATGAGGATTCAGGGGCTCATCCCCACAGAGTTGTCTCTGATGACTTATTTTTTTAGCAGCCAAAGAAATGCAAAAAGATCACGTATCCTAATTTCCACCCAACAAAACCAGAGCTCCTTTCAAGGAAGCTGTATGTCAAAGGATCTCCGTTCTGGACTTGCCTCTGCCACTGCCTGAGGAGGCTTGAGCACACCACTTACCCTTTCTAAGCCTCAGTTTCTTCATCTGCAAAATGGGAAAAAGTAATGCCTATTCTACCAATGTATTGTAAAGAAAGTGCTTTGTAGATTGTAAAGCACTAAACACACATGAAATATATTACTACACTGGTAAATTCTAATTCTGATTTAATCTTAAAGGTGTTAGTTAAATGACCCAATCATCTCTAATGTGGTTTTGAATGGCATACTTTGCATCACGTGTGTTAATGGAATTTTTACCATTTTTGGTTGGTGTCCTTAAAAAGTTAAAAAAAAAAACAGGCACATTCTAGAGCTCTGAACCTTAAGGCAGGAAGACTGAAGTTCCAATGAGATGAATAAAAGCACCTATCTTCCGGGATATCTGTGAAGATAGGTGAAATAAGATTTGTAAAGCACTCTACAAACATTCGTGTTTTCTACAAATGCTAGCTACTAACAATGATGATAAACGTGACTATTTTGAAGTTGAAGCTGATGGGAATAACACATTTAAAGCAATTAACATCTGTACAAGATTGGTCATTGCATACTTTTGAAACTGTAAAATCCATCATATCCTGTTTAGAAAGTACTAAAAACACATATGCTATTAACAAAACACAGGACCCACTCTGACCTTAAGGTGACCAGAGAATGAACATTTCCTTGGTAAAAAGTAGAAAAGACTGACAGAGGTATATGAGGTATACTCTTGAGGTATATGATAAAGAGGTTATTCCTCACCCTCCTCATTGCCATAATCATGATAATAAATAATGACCCACAAACATTTAAGAACAACATTTCAATGAACTTTGCATTACCAGTCAAATGTACTAGCAGAGGTAAAGGCAGAAGACGAAGGCTTTCCAATATCAAGAGCCAGCAGGACAAATCACATGGGAACAGAATGAGGAATGCGCCATCCCCATTGCCCTGCTATGGAAGTTGTACCAAGGATGCTCTCTGTATGTCCACAGATAATAAGCTGACATCTGCAGACCTTCCTTCTCTGATGGAAAAGCCATTAGACATACCTGAATAAGAATCTGAAGAACATGCAAGGGAAAAGAATAAAAGCAGGACAGAGACCTCCAGGACTGCTTCTACCTAGAGCCTATCAAACCAGATGAAGAGAACAAGATCAGTGCCAGCATTGGAATCTATAACTTACATGACTTGGAAGCTTGGTGCCATGCATAGAAACAGAGAACTGGCTTTGGAATCCAGAAGACTTTTGTTATAGCCTACCTTTATTGACTCATATGCACATGGAGGAGAGAGACAGACAGTAAAACAGAGAGACAGAGAGTGACAGAGACAGAGAGAAAGAGACAGAGACAGAGAGAGATGGACAGAGACAGACAGAGAGACAGAAAGACAGAAACAGAGAGAGAGAGAGAGACAGAGACAGACACAGAGAGACAGACAGACACAGACAGAGCGACAGAGACAGAGGCAGAAAGACAAAAAGACAGAGACAGAGAGAGAAAGAGAGACAGAGAGAGACAAAGATAGAGAGAGACAGAGAAAGAGACAGGGAGGGATGGACAGAAACCGAGAGACATAGAGAGAGAGAGAAAGATAGAGAGAGACAGAGACAGAGACAGAGACAGAGACAGAGAGACAGAGACAGAGAGAGAAAGAAATTCCATACGGACTCTTGGTTCAGTTTAAGACTATTTGTCCAGAGGTTCTCCTCTGTCCTTTTTTCTCATAGCATAGTCCACTCCTTTATAACAAATACTATCATAGCATAATATAAAAATCAGTTTATCTTTATCTGGAGAAAAACCCATTATAAAAGTATGGATTCAAACTAAACACGATATAAGTATATAAGTTGGTGAAGCGACAATGTGACAAGGAAGATGGAAGAAATACAATGGGAGATAAATTCGCCTGGTCTCAAGACAGTGGAAAATCCCAGTCAAACTGGCCATATCTTAATGAAGTCAACGAGGCAGACAAGAGCCTAAGTGCCTGCTAATTTTCACATTGGAGAGGCAGCACACTACTCTTGTGATGTGCCACTAGCCTGACTGTGTCCATTCCTGAGGATTGCAAATATCCAGTCCCATGCCTCTCTGCCTTCTCATCAGTCCCACTGCAATGAAAGGCTCTGCCTGACCCACATCGCTCTAAATCTTGCAGAGCTTTTTAAATATGCTATTTCACTTGGACCTCACTGAGCTATGGTGTAGGTACTTCAGGTATTAGTGTCCTCATCTTACACATAAACTGAGGCTCAGAAGGGTTCAGTGACTTCCCATCCTACTTATGTTAGAAACAAAATTTGAACCGAAGTCTCTCCTGACTCCATATTGATATGTCTGTCAACTAGATCAAAGATCTCTCTATGGCATGCAACAATATATCACAAACTATCCAAGAAGTCTCAATATTAAATTGAGTTTAAATTTAAGTTATTGACATTTAATTAATTAAAATTAAATCCAGCATTTGATACAGTGCCTGGAACAGCTTAATAAATACTTGTCACCATGACAATGCATTGACTTAAATAGTAATAAAACATCACAAATCATATAGTGGATCAAATATGTAGGGTTCCTGCTGAAACTAGTTTAAAACACTCATGTTTGCTAAGGTAATCTAATCCCCTAGCAGAAGCCCAGACAGATATATGTGTGCAGATAAGTGCCAGGCAGTTCATTCCTTCCTGGTCCATTGGCCATTTTGTTTTGCAAGAAGGATGGAGCCCAAGCTTTTCTTTGAAAACATGATTGCAAAAATGGTAATTGGGTGATTGAAATTTTCAACCTCATTTAAACTTGCTTTTGAAAAGGTGACCCTGGTTATAATTTCCCTTTAATTGGGATGTTTTCCTGCTGACGGTCCCTTTTCAAGATTTACTTGTCTTTTAATTTATTTTAAACTTTAACTAACGTCTTGATGTAGCAGAGGATTTCATTCTCCAAACACTTGGTTGATATCATTCATTGAGAGAAGTTCACTAGATTTTATCTGAACAGCCATGAGCTCCCAAAGTGGCAAAGCCCAGAGGTGAGGACACCATTTGGTGGATTTTAGTCCTCTACAAGATCAATGGCTTAAGAATCACCTAGGGGGATGTGAATGAGAGTGGGGTTGGACAAGGGATCAGCCAAGCTGACTCAGGAGTAGTATAATGGTGTACAACCGTGTTTGGAGTATGAAGACAGAGGAGTCCATGAAGCAGAATTGAGGCTGGATCAGTAGGACTCCAGAGTCCAAGAAAGTCTTTTGGAAAATGTGTTCTAAGAGGCAAATATTACTGAACGCTGTTTACTTTGGGGCCTATGAGTTCTGAAGTGACTAGGACCCTCTCCTTCCTACCCACTGACTGAATCCTCCATCTCCTCTCTTCTGAGAAATTAGCAGGGCTAAGATTATAAATCTCACTTGCCTGTGGGTGCAGAGAATGCTTTGCTGCCAGATTACTTCCTTGTTATATATGTTGTTTCATGTCTTAATTAGATGATTTTGTCACTGAATCGTCTGTGGCGTGATCTACAACAGAGAATGAGTTAGATGCAGTCTGAGAACATGAGGTGAATTGATGATTACCCTCAACCAGCCACACTAAGCCCAGGGATAGCTAGGCATGCCACATTTGATATTTCAACTCTGCCAAGACTTTCTAATTGGATAAAGAGCTTACAGTGAAAGAATTTCACGTTATTAACTACTTAGTGTTGAAAGAGATACTCTCTACTTTGAATATTTCAGGAAGAACTGTAGTTCACAGAATCATATGCTGCAGGACTGACATTTTTTTTTCCCCTCTCTCTGATTCATGGAAATATCAGAGGAATATTTGGCTTCTTCCCATCTAGCAGGTCATTCATGCCCACCATCCATGTGAAACTCTTGACCACTCACTCCTATAAGTTTGTCATGGGGTTTAGCAGACCCATCAGAAACCTTCCCCATTTTCTCCTAACATCACTGAGGTACCAGTGGGGCACTCTGCAGTATTCAGTCTTGCCATATGACCAGTCCACCTTCTCTTCTTAACATAGAATTCCTAAGTCTTACTCTCATTCAGATTTGGAGTTCTTCATTGGTTATGTGACGTAGCCTGCTCACCCCCTCTATCCTCTCCACTGCCCTCTATAGGATGTTCAGTTCTTTGGAGTAAGTGCTGTTCTTTGTCTCACTGCCCCAATAGAATATTATTGATAAAAAGCAGTTTTTGCTCTTATTGGAAACTTGGAGTTAGTAATGGAGCTTTCCAACTTCTTGAAGTCACTTCATTTTGTTCTCGTTTTCCCTTTCAACTGTTGCTTCTCTGTACTCTGTCCCAGGTATTCATATTGATGGTGTTCATCCAAATGCATGTTGAAAGCTTAACAATAGGTATTCTTCATCCACTTGGTCTTTCCTGTGTGGATGATCAGGTCATATTAGACCTCTCCTTGGAGGCTCTATAATTTTCTGAGTGCTTGAATGAATCAGTTCCATGTCCTCTGTAAACAAGAGAACTTAGAGGGCCTCGCCCTTCACAGGGATTTGTCACTTGACCTGAGCTATATGCTGAATCCTCTCCCTCACAATGGTGAACACCCATGGTGAACAAGCTTCCATCTCCAGGACTTGTATTATCATATGAGTATTAAAGAGATTTATTTCCATTTTTATGGCTTCTGAGGAATCTGGAAGGGTTTTAGTGAAGGCAAAAGAGGCACCTTGTAGTAAAAGAGCCTGCAAGTCAGGACTTTGCTCTCTGTGATCAACTGTTTGTTTTTTGTTTTGATTTTTCCCTTGATCAACAGAGAGTAGGTATGATGGCATCTTATGTTCTCTCTATCTCTCAGTTAATTGTGAAATGGTAAAAATGTTGTCCAGGCAGAATGAGTTCTCTTCTTCCTTGAGAAAGCCTTTCAGATACCAGCAAACACTAATAATTATTCTCTCAGCCTTCTCTTCTTTAGGCTGTATATCCTCAGCTTCTATGACGTCATCTCCAGATGCATCATCCACTCGCCGCCTTCCTTTGGGTGCTCTCTAGATCACCAACGTCGTTCCTAAAGTATGCTGCCTAGAAATAAACCCAGCAGTGCCATCGTGGTCTGATCATAGCAGATTGCCATAGGACTACCCACTCCTTTGTCATGAACGATGTGCCACTCACTGCACTCTATGATTGAGTTTGGTTTCTTGGTTGCCATGTTTCACTTATGAGGAAAAGGAACTGCAACCTGCATTGATGGAGGAAGTCAGGGACCCACCAAAGTCTCCAATACATGTTAACACCTGAGTTCTAATCATCTTAACAAATGAATCAGGAAGTTACCAGCATGACTTGGAGGGAAGAAGCGTCAGATTGGGTCAGTTCTGAGGCTGAGAAGGTGGTTGGGGAGGCTGGAGTGAGTGGAGAGAAAGGCAATTGGGCATTGCCTTACAAGCCTCAGTGCCTAGAGCTGGGTTGTCCAAAATATGGCCCTCGGGCCGCATACAGCCTTACAGTGCGATTTTATGCTGCCTACCTGTAGGTTTTAATTTTCACGAGCGAAAAAATAAAGTAATAATTTGCATGGAATGAGTATTAGATTTTTAATTCCATCACTAATAAATAATCTCCTTGATGTTAATTTTCTTTGGTATTTTTAAGCCATATTACAGACAGAATACATCACATGGAATTTTCAGTCGCTCTGTGGGATATGTCCTGTCTGTACCATGAAGCCTAGTCATTATGCATCTACCTTTATACTGTTGTGTTGTCGCTTTGTTGTTTTGTGTTTGCTTTTTCACACCTTTGCCCGTTATATTGATGGCGCACATCCCCCCACTTTCTATTAGTGTCCTGTATTTTTTATGCTGGGTGTGGCCCTCGAATAATTATTTTATTTTAATGCAGCTCGAAGATAACCTAAAGTTGGACAGCCCTGATTCTAGAGCATGATAGAATTAAAGAGGGGAATACTGAAAGGAGAATGGAAAAACACCGAACACCCATGATCCTGGAATAACTTGGAGGAGGTGGGGACCCTCTCCGAGAGATTTTAGTGGCTCCTATTGCCCTAAAGACAAAGTACAAAAGTCCTCTCTTCGGCACAGAAAATAGCATTACCATTCTAGCTCTCTCTTTCTTGGAACTCTCCCTTACTCTATCTCCAGTCAAACTGCTCTGCTTCCTACTAATCAGAAATCACATTTCTATAGCACTTTGAGGGCCACAAACCTCCTTAGATACATTATTTCATTTGATCTTCACAATAGCCCTGTGAGATTTATACTGTCATTACTCCCATTTTACAGATGAGGAAATAAGACTGATAGCGGTGAGGGTTCTTGGGTCATAGAGCTAGCAAGTGTCCAAGGTAGGGTTCAAACTCAGGTCTTGCTGACTCCAAATCTTAATCTGTGACATTGCATGGAAGTGTATGGCTTCATGGATGCTTTTCTCTATGCCTTTTCAGGTATCTGGAGGGCATTCTTTCCTCCCCTCCACTTCATAGAATCCCCACTTTCCTACAGCGGTCAGCCCTCCTGCTGCCTACCTCAGGACCTGAGCTTGAATCTTGTCTCTGCCAGCTACTCCCTGTGTTGAATTTGGGCACGTCACTTGGCTGATCAGTGCCTCAGTTCCATCAGCTGTAAAATGAGGGAGGGAGGGCTGGACTAGATGGCCTGTAAGATCCTTCCTATTCTAGACATCGCAGGTACTGTGCTAAGTGGTATGGATGAAAAGAGGCAAAAGACTATCCCTACCCTCAAATAGCTTATGCTCTAATGGAAACATAAGATTCCATCATACTCACTCTCTGTTTATCAAGGGAAAAAATAAAACAAAAAATAATGCAAACAAATACACACAAAGCAAGAGATTTACAGGATAAACAGGAAATAAAAATCCTATGACCCCGTACATGGCATCCCAATTCTATTGTTCTGCTTCCTGACCACCACCATGTGGAACCTTCAGCTACATTTCAATCACCACAAGAGTCACCCCCTACAAGAAGCTTGTCCTGATTCTCCAAGTTGTCAAGTAGATAAGCATTTACTGAGTGCCTGCTGTGGGCCAGGCACCGTACTAAGCACTGAGGATGAAAAAAATGGCAAAACCAGTCCCTGACTTCAAGGAGCTCACAATCTAATAGGGGAGACAACACATAAGCCCTTACACATATAAGTCAAGATATACAGGCTAATCTTGAAGAAGGCATTGAGAGAGACCAGGAAAAGCTTCTTGCAGGTGGATTTTAGCTATGACTTAAAGAGAGTCTAATGATAGAGACAAGTAGGGAGAGCATTTGAGGCATAGGTAACAGCCAATGAAAATACAAGGAGTCTGGCGATCTGATACTTTGTGCTAGGAACAGCCAGGAGGCCAGTGTTGCTGGATCTCAGCAGGGTGAGGGAGGAAAATGTGTAAGAAGACTGGGAAGGAAGGAGGGTGCAAGGTTATAAAAGGCTTTGAATGCCAAACAAAGCTTTTGGTATTTGCTTCTGGAGGCAATAGGGTGCCCAGGAGTTTACTGAGCAAGGATGTAGCATGATCTGACTTGCACTTCAGGAAAATCACTTTGAGGGCTGAGGGAAGATGGACTGGAGGAGGGAAGGGCCTTGAGACAGACAGGCCCACCTGTAGCTACTGCAACAGTATAGGCCTGAGGTGATGAAGATCTGTGCCAGAAAGGGGCCAGTGTCAGAGGAGAGGGCAGAGGGTAATTGACAAGGGATGCTGGAAAGAGGAAATTCACAAGAGATGCTACAGAGGTGAAATAGACAAGCCCTGGCACCATATTGGATATGGGGAGGGATGAGTGATAGTGAGGAATCCAGGATGGCTTCTAGGTTGTGAGACTGCAGATTGGGAGAATGGTGTTGCCCTCTACAGTAATAGGAAAGGGGAGGCATCACACAACTAGAGTGTACAGCTAGATTTGAACTCAGGCCTTCCTCACTTGAAGCCCAGTAGTCTATCTACTGGGCCACCTCCATTTTACTTTGTAACTGTTCCATTTACATATTACTTAATTGAATTATTTTCTCCAGGATATAATCTCTATGAACATGTTCTTTTGTGTGTGATTGTATCCCTGGAGCCTGGTACCTAGTAATCACTGAATAAAAGTTGGTTGGTCTTAATTGAATTGTCCACAATCTTCTTAAATTAACAAACCATATTACGAGCATGCAGATCTAGCTTACAGTTAGTTCTAGGTCCTTAAGGAGAAGCCCAAGGTCCTCCCTCTCCTTCACACTTCTCCTCTCTGTGGCCAACCAGTTCCCAAGCCTTGTCAATGTTATTGTCTTGCCACAGATTTTCCTCACACCTGTCTCCACTCAGCATCTCACCATTTCCAGGTCCTTATCAAGACTCCCACCTTGGCCAATACATCAGCCTCCTAATGCCTCCCTGTACCAATCATCCCTCCCCCTTCCCCTCTTCCGCTCCTTCTCCCATTCCCTCTCCCTTCCCTTCACCTCCCCTCCCCCTTCCTCTTCCTCCCCTCCCCCCCCTCAACTCTCCCTTTGTCTCTCCATCTCTTTCTCTCTGTCTGTCTCTCTGTCTCTATCTCTCTGTCTCTGTCTCTGTCTCACTCTCTCTCTGTCTCCGTCTCTGTCTCTGTCTCTGTCTCTGTCTCTCTCTCTCTCTCTCTCTCTCACACGCACACACACACACACACACACACACACACTAATCTAGCCTCCACACAGATGCCTCAGTAAAGCAGCTTCCATTGGCTTAGCTCTGGTCTTAGCCCTGCACATGGACCTGGGGATTTGCTTGCCTTTGTTGCTCCTGACCCATATACATCTCCATGTTGTTCGGAGGATTAAAGAATTAATGCCTGAAAGTACCAGGATGATCTAAGCTGCCAGAAGTTTTCTTGATAAGAAAAGGCATCTTTCATAAACAATCGCCTTGCCTCACTTTCCCTAAATTGTTGGGAAGCTGTTTGCCAAGAGTTTCTCCTTTTGTCAAAGACATTTTTGAAAATTCTTTATCTCAGACATTGCCACAAAGCCCTGCAGGTTCTCTAGCCTTGCTCTAGAGGTACAGCCACTGGAAAAGGACAAACCTTGACCTAGGAAGAGGAATCTACAAGAAGAAGCAGTAGCCTGGGGATGGGGGAGCTGTTCTGAAGGTCTGGGGGACTCAAGCTGGGGATGGCAACATTTGGGGTCTGATTTTCTACTAAAAATGTCAAGTACTTGGTGCCCTCAAGGAGTTACTTCCTTCACAGAGACTTAATTTCCTTGATTGTAAAAGGAAAAGATTGAGACAGATGACTTCTTAAGGGATTTCCTATCTCAAATTCCTATGTTCCTACCTCTTGGGTGAGCTACTTCCCTGATACTGCCCCTTCTCCCTCTATATATACAATGGCGGGGATGGGTTTTGCTTGACAATACATATTTGTAGCTGTAGTTTTCTTCTTCTAACTTTTACTAGTGGAGGGAGGGAAGAGGAAAAAGTTAGATTTTCATTGATTTAAATTGATTTAAAAAAAGAATTAGCTTTGACTCAGCTATACCATTTTCTGGCCTTTGCCACAAAGAGACCAAAGAAAAGAGAAAAGGCCCTCTATGTACAAAGATATTTATAGCCATTCTTTTTGTTGTGGCAAAGGAATGGAAAAAGGGGGGTTCTCATCAATTAGGAAATGATGGAACAAATTGTTGCTTGTAAATGTAGTGGAATGTTGCAATTTTAAAAAAAGAGAAAAAAAGATTACAAATCAACATGGAAAGATTTGTATGAACTGATGCAGAGTGAAGTGAGCAGCACCAAAAGAATAATTGATACTATAACATCAGCACTGGGGAAAAAACACATAAATTTGAAAATCCCAAGAATTCTGATTAATGTAACAATTATCTATGATTCCAATAAACTACAGATGAAGCAAACTGCCCATTTCCTGACATAGAAGTGATGAATTCAGGGTACAGAATGATGTGGACATTATTTGGATACAGACAATAAAGGAATTTGTTTTGATTGACTATACATATTTGTCACAAGGATTTTTTTTTCCCAAAAGACAGATGAGGGTAGAAGAAAAACTAAATGTCTTTTCATTTTTTAAAAATTAATTTTAAAAATCTTTTCCCTAGGGAGAATGTTATAATGAAAAAGGCAAGGGAAAATGTTTTTGTATAAAGGAAGTGATGCAAATTAATTGTCAAAGACCTTAAGATATATCTATAGTTATGAATGAATATTTTGATACCTAATATAAGGAGGAAAATAATTTTGTCTTAATATACAGTACTAAAAGGTATATGAAGAAACTTTCAGACAGAATTTTGCACAGTTTGTGAGAGAACATGGTTTGTGGCAAACAACTTGAGAAAAAAGGAAGCATCTTTTTAAAAAAAAAACTGGAAAAATGTGATTTTAAATAAGCAGTTTGAGAACACCGAAGAGATGGCACCTCCCTTAACTAGCATGTCCAAAGAAAATGAACATCACCTAAGCATTTGGAGATAGATATGATTAAAATGGAGCTGTCAGTTTAGAAGCAGAAATTTAGGGGGTTATGACTGAGAATCTGGAGGCTCTCATTTGTGTCACTGAACCAGAGTGCAGAAGGGCCAGAGACAACTGCAGCAACAGCCCTTAGTCGGAATTGTGAGATACCTGGTTAGTCTTAGAGAAATGATGTCATTGGCCAAGAGATCCAGGGGCAGGTATTGCTCGCTGGGCTCCCTGGGTTGGAAAAAGGTAATTTTCGTAAGGGCTTGCTGCTCTCTGCTGCCTCATCTGGCAGAGAAGGAAAAGCAGCAGACACTTTCCGATTTGGTATATTGGTCGTCAACACCCAAAAGATGACCAAGTGAGGCTTGGGTTGGGACCTATTATGGACCAATCAGTGAGAGCCAGAGTGATTTGGGTTTAAGGCATGGTTAAGTAGCTCCATTTGAATTCCAATGGGCTTTATCAAAGCCTGGTTTCCAGAGTTCAATTTCAAGAAATCATAAATTTTATGAAACTACATGGGACAAAAGAGTTAATTGTCCTGGTTTGCTGTTTGTTTGTTTGTGGTTTTTTTAATGATAGAATAAATAAGTAGGAAAGAGAAGGACAAAATAAAAATGAAAAATCTTGTCCCCAAATGTGGAGATATCTTTCTAGGCTTCAACAATGAAAATTTATATTCCTTTGGGCAGAGCACCCACATGTAATGGTAGGATTCCCCACAGAGAGAGGAAAGGGAAGGGAGGATGGGAAGAAAGGAGAAAGGAAAGAAGGAAGGGGGGATGGGAGGAAAGGAGAAAGGAAAGAAGGAAGGAAGGAAGGAAGGAAGGAAGGAAGGAAGGAAGGAAGGAAGGAAGGAAGGAAGGAAGGGAGGGAGCATTGCCCAACTGGAACTGGCTAATTGGGTCCCCCATTGGGCAGCTACTACTACTCACAGATTGTTTGTCCTTTGTTCTCAAAGAGGACCAATGACATCAGGAGAGTGATGTCTTGACTTGCAAAAGAATTGGATTTAAGTGAGGCAGAGCTGTGCAAAGTCATCAGCCTAACTCTCCTTCATGGTCTTTTCTCAATCTTAATCACAATTTGACCTCATTGTATCATTTGACATGTTTGATAATCATCTTCACCTGAATACACTCATGTCTTCTGTGCTGTCTCTCCCTCCCTCCCCCCTCCCACCTTCTCTCTCTCTC
>CM053626.1:3580834-3592988 GCA_028646595.1 Phalanger gymnotis | reverse complement strand
CTCTCTCCTGATCTCCAGTCCCACTTCACCAATTATCTTTTGTACCTCGTGATCTGTGTGCCTAATAGACCTCTCAAACTCAACATGTCCAAAACAGAACCTAATATCTCCCCTCCAAAAAAAGTCCTTTACCCCTTCCCAATTTCCTTTTTGCTCTCTCTATACAGTATACCACCACGCTCCTAGTCATCTAGGCTAGAAAACATGGTGTCAGTCTTAGCTTTTTATTCTCAGCCCCCAAATCCAACCTGTCAACTAGTCTTGGTAAATTTAGCTTCAAAACCCCTCTTGTATACATTGCCTTTTCTCTCTCCCCTTACCCCTAGAATCCTAGCTTGCTCAGCTCCCTATCACCTCTCACCCAGACTAATACAATAACATTGTAAAACATTGTAACTGGTCTTGCCACTCCAACTGGTGCTCCACCTAGTGCAGATCTGACCATGTCACCGCCATATTGGACATGTGGAGATTGAGATGACCTAGAGATTAGGCATGTCTTTGAGGAGCTCCCATTTAAGCAGAAACTTCAGATATGCATATAAGGGACTACTAGAATCTGCTCAGCATTGGAGAAAGGGGCAAATCAGGGTTACATTCACATTTTCCTAAAGAGAAAAAGTTATTAGCTTAGACAGCTTGCCTGAAAATCAAACAAACAAATACACCGAACGACTTGGCACAGTGGGATTGTGATGGAATGAAGAGAACATATAATCAAATAAACATGGAAATCAAACATGGAAACACCTTGTTGGGAAAGAAGTAAATCTTGTAACTTGTTACTGGAAAGCTTCTGGAGAATATGATTGGGTTTCTCAAAAGGAAAAAAAAAGCAGAAAGCAAAGCAAGAGGAAAGATTTCACCAGGGAGGGGGGATTGTGTCTTTGATGTGTCTTGACACTCCTGCCATAAGCAGAGAGAGTCCGAATATGGTCTGATACCCAAAGGCCTCTTTCCCAAGCCCATGCTCATTCCGTCCTCCCCGTCTTATCTGGTCAGGACCTGCACAGGAAGGGGCAAGTTTCATGTGTAAGGGACAATTTTCACTTCTATCCTCCATCAGCCCAGTTTCCAGGGCATGTTTTCAAAGACGTAGTGGCTACCTTTGAATGACCACACCTCTCCTTCCAAAAGCTCACACCACCTTGTGTCCCAAATTTGTTCTTAGTACCCTCAAGCGAGTGCCCTTCGTGTTCTGACGCCAGCCTGCCATCCACACCTGCACCTCCTTCTTTCCCTCCCCACCCCCCTCTCCTTTCCAATCCAAACTTACCTGGCCTTGACTCTCTTCTTCTGGAGCCCTCTGCTCTGTTCTCCAGTATGAGAACCAGATAAAGGAAGTTAATGCGCTTTTCTTCTTCATTCCTTCCTCTTCACCAGGGTAACGTAATGGGTATTCTCCCAGTGATCCTCTAGAGACAACTACTTAGCTTTTTCTGTCCAGTCACAGGAATTCCCTTTATGTAGGGATTTCATTGTAAACAGGGAAGGACTATTTGGGGGAATCTAGGGGTCTCACTGCTGAGTCCCAGCCTGGCTCCTACCTACCCTTCCAGCTTCACTTCATATCCACCCGCTTCACACACAGTCCTGCTTAGCTGCCCACCTATCACCCCTGGGCCTTTGTTCCTGCCAATCTCAATGTCCAGTAGGTTCTCTCTCCTCCTCCCTGCCTCATCAAACCCTTCCTTTCATGTAAAGAGCAGTGTGGATGCTACCTCTTTCAAAAAGCTTTACTCACCCCCACCCCCAGGAGGAGAGATTACCCTTCTCTCCCTCTTTCAATAACTTCCTATTGCTGTGCATTTACAATCTAATATACCTGCAACATCTCCCATCCCTCTTCCTCCTCCCCCACCTTAGGAGGTTTTTACCTACTTAACAGCAGGGTTGACATTTGCTTTCTCAAGCAATTTGCCTTCATTTCACAGTGAAATCGAGTCCTTGTTATGACTGCCAGGACCACAGGGGATAGGAGGTGAGCTTCTTTAACCAAGTTAATGGGCTTTTAGTTGCTGTAACTGTGGATTTAAAAGAGGCTTCATTGTGTGTGTTTCCTCTTGGAATGCAAAGACAGACCTGCCTGTCCAGAGTTGATTACCTAGCCTGAGTTAGGTACCTAACCTGGCTTATCATCTATATACTTCCCATACCCCCAATCTCTGCTAAATAACTGCAAATTTAGCCAAATGACTGGTTTAGAACAAAAAGCCACTGGCTTCTCTGGTCACTTCCCCTTAAAGGGGAGAGGGTTGCCCTTGGGGTACAAAAATACACAAATATAAAGGCTTTGCTCCTGCTTTCCGCCAAATGCTGGTTACACAAAAGACCCTCAAAATAGGGAACATTGAGTGAGCCCACTTCTCTAAGCAAAGGGCAAGTAGAAATCAGAGATGTTATACATATTAGAATCTACCAGAAAGTAGACCAAGTGAATGAGCTCTCTCATGGTGAGCTGTGGCTGGCCTTGAGGTTAGCCAAGAGTCTCATCGAAGGGGAAATTCCTAAGTGTCTCAGGAAGCAAGCTGGAATTAGAATGTTTGGTGAACTTCCCCTACATGTCTGGAAGGCAAGCTTTCTTTATCTTCTCTATGGAGTCCATCTCAGAGAATCTGAAATCATGGGCAAGCCTCAAGAAGGAAGAGGGAAGAATGTGCCTCTCCTTTCCAAAGCCAACACATTTTAATTCTCAGTTACAGTTTTCCCCAGGCTTTATTCTTACACTCCCTTGTCTAACAACATTGCGCTTGGACCTTTTCAGGCCTTGAAGGATGGCCTTGGGATGAGGGAGCCTCCAGCATGCCCTAACCCTGCCGGCCTATATAATGTGGCTCTAGTCTCAGTTCTGTTGCCATGAGCTGGGGTGAACTTGGACAAGTCTCTTCCCTTTCGTGAGTTTCAGATGGTTCATCAGCAATGCAGAAACCCAAAGCTCATAGGACTGAGTGCTGGAAGAAAGCCCAGCAGTCATCTTGTTTGGTCTTGTCTTTTTACAGATGAGGAAACTGAGGCCCACAGCAGGACTTTCCCAGCATCCTCTGGGTGAGCAGGTAGAACTAGGATTCAAGTCTAGAACCCCTGAGACCAAATCTAGCACCTCAATAACCACCGCCTCATGGGACCATCTGGCCTCCATCAGCACTGGGGGCTGGGAGGCTCAGACAAAATTCTTTTCTACAAAGTGCTTTGTCAAGTGTAGATGCAGCCCCCAAATGAGAGATATTGTAAAAACTTTCTCCGTCTTCACACAGAACAGCTGGTTGGAGCTGGGCCAGCCAGAAACCTTGGGTGAGGTGGAAGGGAACTGTTTTCCCCAACTGTTGTTACATGAGTCAGAACCCCAGGATGCACGGCTTGATTTGATCAGTGTCTGCAAGGATAGGTTTGCAGGCACTAATTAGGCTGCGGGAGCCATCATGGGCAGCGGCCCTCACCCTCCAGCAGAAGGTGTCTCCCCTCACCAGCACTGGCTCTCACTCTATGCCCCCAAAGCTGGATAGAAAGGACATTTTTAATTCTCAGATATTATTATAATCAGCTGTTAAGATTAATAACTTCTGACAAACAGTGGGGGGAGTCATTTCATGTAGAGTGGTGCTGTTCAGTCATTTTCAGTCGTGTCTGTCTTCATGACCCCATTCAGGTTTTCTTGCCAGACAATGGAGTGGTTTGCTGTTTACTTCTCCAACTTATTTTACAGATGAAGAAACTGAGGCAAACAGGTGTAAGTGACTTGCCCAGGGTCACACAGTTAGTAAATGTCTGGGGATTTGAATTCAGAAAGATGAGTCTTCCTGACTCCAGGACTGCACTCTATCCACTGTGCTACCTGGCTACCCTTCATATAGAATAAATAATACGTAATTAGCTGGGAACTGCAAGCAGGCGCCTGGGACACAGCCCTGCCACCCTGACCACCACCCCTTCCTGCTCCTCCATTTCTTCCATCAGAAACAAGTACTCCGAATTCTGCAGGAGGCTGACGCACTTGGCAGGTCCCGGCAGGCACCTGAAGCTTCTTCCTTCTATGGGGCCAGGGCCAGGAGAAGCCCCTTGGGGATAATACCGCCATCTACTGAGCGTGCTCCAGCCCAGAGTCCTAGGAGGGTCTACTGGGGCTTCATGGAGCAGGAAGTCCTGAAAACCCATCCTCCTTCCCTCCAGCTCCACCAGCCACGAGCAAAAACGGGACACTTTTCTTTACCTGGATGTGCTTCATTCACTAAACGAAAATGACTCCCCCAAGACTCAGCCTGTTCCTAGAACCCCTTGGGTATCATTTATACCCAGTGACACCACCCTGAATATGTACCTAAGCTGCCCAGCCCCCTATGGGATGGGGAGCCCAGAAGCGGGAAGGTGGAATGAAGGCCCCGAGGAGGATCCACCAGTCCCGACTGGCCCCTCCTTGGTCCTGCACTAGGGGATAGCGAGGCCACCTGGAGCGTCACTCCAGCTCTGTGCAGGAAATATTCATAAATAAAAAGGATGATGATGATAATAACACGTTCTAACTACAAGGCACAGTGGTGCAGTAGATGGAGCCCCGACCTCGGCAGAGGCAGGAAGCCCTGAGGAGGAGCCTACCCAAACTCACACAGACTTGGAGCGGCAGTCAGGCTTGGCAGCCAGGCAGCGCTCCGACTCCTCACGGAGGAGCGTCGCAGGGAGGATGAGCGAAGTGACCACCCTGTAGTCACGCAGCCGGGAACCGTGGGAAGCTGGGCTTGAAACAAAGTCTTCCGATCAGTCGGTCAATGAGCGGACTAAGTCCTTACTGTGTGCCGGGCACTGCGCTAACGGCTTTATAAATGTCATCTCCTTGACTGCGAGCTCCTGGAGAGCGGGGACTGTCTTTGGCCTCTTTTTGTATCCCCACTGAGCGCAGTGCCCAGCACATAGCAGGTCCGCTGATTCAATGATTAGAGTTGAGCCTCACAACGACTTTAGGAGATAGGAGCTACTTTTATCATCTTCATTTGTAGTCGAGGAAACTGAGGGGTAACACGTGCCTGTGCAAAACAATGCTGGCGTGTATTCATCATTTGTAAGCACACCTGCATACTCACACACACACTTCACACACTCACCTGCACATACGCACACACGCACGCACACCTGCATATTCACACACACCTCACATACTCACTTTCACACATGCATGCACGCACACACGCACACCTGCATACTCACACCTCACTCACCTGCCCACACACGCACACACATGCACACATGCACACACCTCACACACTCACCTGACACACGCACATACACACACACACATCACATAAACACAAAGCAATTTCCAGAAGAAGGTGAGAAGCCCAGCCTCGGAGCACCGAGAATCGTCATGGTGCAGGTGATCCTATTCAGGCTGCCCCTTGAAGGAAGCCAGGATTCTAAGAGAGGCCGGGGAGGAGCGGAGGCATCCCGGGCTTTGGGACAGCCAGTACCGAGGTACAGAGGGAGCAGGGGTCCAGAGAAATGACCCCTCCAGGTAATGACAAGCAGGACAGTTTGTCTGGGGTGCAGAGGGCATGGAGGGCTGCAAAGGCAGACTGGAGGAGACTGGAAACACCTTCCAACGTCAAACACAAGTTTGCATTTTTCCTCGAGTTCATTGGGAGAGCCTGGGGTTGACAGGTCAGACTTAAGACTTAGCAACATCGCTTTGGCATCTGTTTAGAGGATGGACTGGAGAAGGGAGGAACTGGGGGAGGACATCATTTGAGAGGCTACTGCGGTAATGCAGCCAAGGGAGGACACAAGTGTGGATGAAAGTAGTGTCTATCCAGTAGAATGAAGGGGAATGAAAGCCAGAGATGAAGGACATGGAGGCCGATCAACAGGACATGGAAACGGATTGAATAGGACACGCCATAGATAGGCATGGCCACAACGGAACCAGGGCTGTTGGGGGCTGAGAGCAACGGAGCAGATTGAGGGTGGGGTGTTCAAGATGACTTTGCCACAAAGTGGATTGATCCCCAGCCCCAAGGGCCCCTTAGGCAAGAGGGATGTAGAAACAGCTTTGTCATTTTGGCAGAGTTATTGAGACCCCAGGGAGCCTCCTCACCAGTTGTTTTTCTTCTTATTGCTGGTGGCTTTTACTAGTTTTTACTGTCTGGGAGAACGCTCTCGCCTGCAGCTTGTCGGACCGCTATTCATTAAAGGCATTGTTTATCTGAACCCTCAGGCTCTGAGTGACCCGAGGCTCTAGACTTGCAAGGAAAGTGTCTGAAGGCAGGGAGATCAATCAGGAGGGACAGGAAGGTGCTAGATGTTATTGAATAGGAGTGTGACCCTGCCGGACCTCACACCGGTCTCGTGTATAAAGGTTTGCCAAGCGTTCACAGCTCCTATAAGAGTCTCGAAGGCTGGTTGACCCAACTTAGCCCCTTACTGGAGTCAAAAGAAGTCACAAGCCTCTAAGGCATATTTTACAGCAGGAGAAACACTGCCTGGAGAGGTGCGGTGTCGTTTGTCCTTTGTTCTCAAAGAGGACCAATAACATCAGGCAGGCAACGTCTTGACTAGCAAGTGAATTGGATTTAAGCGAGGCAAGTCTGGGCACAGACATCAGCCTCACTGGGCGAGGTGGGATGCTGTACTGTTCCAGGTAAACTCCCTTCATCACACGCAAGTGCACTCACAAGGTTTAGGAATGTTAGAAACATACTCACATTGTCTAAGAATAAATAAGACTCGTTGGAAAGCCAGGAACGTTTTAATTATAATTTACATTTATTCCCCCTGAATAAATGGGTACCTCCCCTGAACAGAGTACAGGAGAAAGTACAAAGGACTCAGGTGGACGCCAGTCCTTTAATAGATCCTCACCTTAAATCTCCCGCCAGGCTCTTCGTTGGCCACATACAACCCCCTGACTGCCTCTGTCATGCCCTCCTCAAATGGCTCATGCCTACAAGCCTCTGATCTTTCACCCGACTGACCTGAGGCCTGGTTTCTGCTAAAGCTGGGGTGGGGGAGGGGGGAAGACACCTTTAGTTCTGTGGAAACAAAACCCCTCCCCCCATTTCTTACAGGAATAAAGCCCAGAGCAAAGATTTGGACCAAGAGGAACTGGATAAGCCAGAGTAGAGCTGAGGGTAACTGAATCAATCGCCTGATTGCTCAGTTTGGCTAGGAAATAGGATTATCACCAGACATTTGGAAATGTAGTCGAATTGGTGCTTTCCTTGGGCTCTGTTTCCTTGAGAGGAAAAAGAAAAAAACATAGTTGTCCTACTTACAAATCCATTTCCTAAGGAAATCCTTCCTCATTAGTTCCTGGAGGGCTGAATTTTGCTTCTAAATAGAAACTGAATTTATTTTCTTGACAATTGGAGTGGATGGCAAGCAATTCAGGCCAGCTGTGAATGCAAGCCCATTTCTTTTATCCATCTCCAGAGTCTTGAGGGCTTTTTCTTTATTGGGGTGTGTGTGTGTGTGTGTGTGTGTGTGTGTGTGTGAGAGAGAGAGAGAGAGAGAGAGAGAGAGAGAGAGAGAGAGAGAGAGAGAATGACCCCAAGCTATCTCCCAACTTGATGGAGCAGGGCGCTCACAAATCATCTGAGGAGTTGTTGGATGGCTGCCTCTTGGTGCCCATTTCCACCGGGAAAAGGTCAAAGAAGTGCCCCGAGGGCCAACACTCTTTCTTATTAATAATAACAAAAAAAAAACTGTCTTTTGGCTACTGCCAACCACACTCTGCCATCATGACCTAATTTCCAAATAGACAACTTTAGATGCATGCAAACGCTTCCAAAATAACAAACATGGTCAAGAAGTAAAGGAGCCCTTTCTTGGTGTGTACAAGCAGGGGCAGAGAACCTCAGAAAACATCCTCTCTATAACCAAGGTGGCAGGCAGCCACTGCCTCTGAGGACTCTCAGCCCACTCTGGCACAGCCCTCATTGTGTGCAGGCTTCACCTCCTCTCCAGATTGACCTCTTACTCTACTTTCTCCACACATGCTTCCTAGTTTTATCCTCTGGGGACAAGCAGAACATGGCTAAATCCTCGTTGACATGACAGACTTTCAGATATGAGAAGAAAGCTGCTATATTCCATCCCATCCCCCAAGTTTCTAAGTTAACCTCAGTTCCTCTCAGAATGGTCAAAGTAAGATGCTTTTACCTTTATATCAATCGCTTGGTGTTGACCTATTTTATGAGCTGTGATTTTTGTCTATCCATCGGCACCTGCTTGTGGGGCACTTTTGCATTAAAAGGAAATCTTATTGATAACATAATTTTTGCAGCACTTACCTACATTTCTCAATGTCCCCCTTCCTCTCCACCCACTCAAAGATCCATCTCTCATTAACAAAGAATAATAAAAAAGGGAGAAGTTCAGGAAAACTAATCAACCCATCAAAAAGTCTGGCATGGCATTCTGTGCTTCACACCTAGAATCCCCCACCTTTGCAAACAGGGCCATGACCTGTCTCTTCACCTCTCTTCTTTGAAATGAGGATTGGCCATTTCAATTTTGCAGCATTCAGTTTTGATCCATTACTGTTAAAAGACAGTAGTCTTACTTCTTGATGTTTCTATTGAGATAGTGAGAGGTGGCTGGAAGGCAGTCCTGTCTCTCAACATGGAAAGGCACAGGAGCAGGCATACTTCAGCTCCAAAGATTAAAGCTACACAGAGAATGTGGGCAGGGAGATCACTGGCTTCTCCGTTGGAGCTGCGTCTCTTACTGACTTTCCAGTTTCTGTAATGGAAGCCTCCATACTCCCAGGAACCCAGAAGCATCTCCACGTCTGTAACTGAGTTACCTCAGTGTCCTCCTCCACTCCTCACTGTCTCTCACCCCTCTTATCCAGCTATTTGCCACATCACTGCTTTTACTTCCACAATCTCTCTCCAAACTGACCCTTCCTCACAGCCTCCCTCCTAGTACAGGCCCTCAGCACCCTAGCCTACACAATTCAATTCCCTCCTGATCAGTCTCCCTTCCTCAAATATTTGCCACCTCCAGTCCATTCTCCGCAGAGCTGCTATCTCACTCTCTTACTCTAAAATCACAAATAACTCACTATTATCTTTGGATAAAGTATAAACCTTTCAGCCTAGCATTCAATGTGGCTTTCACCTGCCTTTCCAGACTTCCATTATCTACTCCCTTGCACATGCTCTGAGTGCCATACTCATGAGCTGAGAGCTGCTCCTGTCTGAAGGTTCATTCCAGTGGATTTCCCTCGGGGCCCTGGTTCCTGCAGGTTCATATGTGGATCTTGTAGCTTACTGCGTGACCTCATTACACAGTCTGTATGACAGATGGGGTCTGGAGAGAATTTACAGCAACGCTAGTTCTTAGTTCTTTTTTGATGTTAAGGCTGATTACAAATACCAGAGAAAACTCTCAGTAACCAATATACAGCAATATAAGGAGGAAATTTGAAGACGAGAAATCAGTATTTTGAAAAATAAAAATGACTGTGTTTGAAGGAGCAGCATCCTTTAAATGCTGAAATTGTCACTTTTCTCTTTTCGTTGAGATGCGATGAAACAAGAAAATATGTCTGTTTCAGAGTCTCCCGACCACTGATGCCAGGGTCTTAAACTTGTCTGGCACAGGAACAACCAGAAGTAAAAGGAAAGGGCTGAAGTCCTCATTTCTCTGACTTCTAACATGGAGTTAGTATTGCCTCGTCATTAGTGTATTTTGTATCCAAGACCTGAGGCACCCAAGAGCACAGCTCAGCACACCCGGCTTTTCCTAGGGCATCTATAAGTCAGGAAAGCACAAACAATGTCAGGTTGTTTCATCACAAGGAAACCCTAATTTTGTTTCTAGCTGTCCTTTTCCTTCCTTTCAGCAGGCATAGCACAAAGCCCAGCAAATGAGCCACCATTGCAGAGGAATAGGACATTCCTGCTTTTATATCCCATCTATAAGCAGTCTTGGATGGGAGTGAGGCAGGTAGGCCCTTAGCCTGATCATGTGCCTCATTTCCCTGCCTCTTGGATTATGACAGAACCTCCATCCTTCAGGCAGCATCTCACAGAGGGGTTTTCTGAGCTCATCTTCAAAGACCACATCTGGATCTCTTCACAGGTACTGAACACAAGACTTTTTCCAGGGGGAGACAACAATTTCTCTCCTGCTCTGTTCTGAAATTACAAAATTTCATCACTATGATTGTGCAAATTAAAGTTTACATGAACATCTGCTACTCACCAGTTATCACACATCTATTATTCTCTCTGGCCAAGCATCCGTAGAGAGAAATTGTCCTAGCTGTGAGTGGTAGTTTTGTGGAAATGAGCAGGGGTGGCTGAATTTTCCATCTCACTAAAGAAGTGTAGCTCCTTCTATGAATTTTTATCAGATCTTGGGCACCTCAGGTAATTTTCATAGTCATGGGTAGAATAGGTTAGAGTTAACCTAACTGTGGGACCCTGAAAGACTATGGTCTTGTTAGCCCAATCCAGGAGGCAGGAAGACTGAGTTTCATGAGCCAGGAGAAAGCAGTTGCCGGTGATGGCCTGAAAAAGTCATCGGCATCACTCCCACCTGAGGCTGCATGTAGACTGACTATGAAAGCAGGGATGGTCCAGGCCTCTGGGACAGTGGGTCGTCTGCCGGGCTTTATACTGTCTGGCTTTATATTGTTGTCCAGCGGCTCACCAGCCAAGCATGTCAGTGAGTGGAGACATTGTCTAGCAAACCCTATGCATTTGGTGCCAGGGCAATGTGGATATCATGGAAGCAAAAAAACGGGTAAGTGAACTGGCCCACAACAGAGAAGGCTACCACCTTCCCAAGGGCCAAGCAGCTCTCTGGGACTTCTCCCAGAAGAACAAACAGCTGGTCTTGCTGATGCCTGCCACTCTGCTTTGCCAAGCCTTTGCTCCAGGCTGGCTCTCTGGCTTTCAGACAGTAGCTGAAAATTCTGACTCCAACCTACTCAATCTAGGATGCATTTATTAAGTACCTACCATGTATGAGGCATTGCCCTAGGTGCTGGGGATGTAAAGAAAAAAAGAAACCTGAATCCAAGAAACTAAGATTCTGCTGGAATGTACAACATGCCCATTGATTGGTGATTATGAAGTAATATCAGAAAGGAGAGGTGAGAATGACTGGGGTCTTTGGGAAAGGACCCCACAGTAAAGAGCAAGTGAACTGGAGCTTTGAAGGAAGTGAGGAATTCTAAGAAGCAGAGGTAAGCAGGAAAGACATTGCAGGCCCAACAGAGGGAGAGAGCTGGTACAAAGATACAGAGATAAAAGAGAGAATGTCCAGTAGTAGACAAACAACCCTGGCCAGAATGTGACATACTAGAATGCAAATCATATACAAAGAGCACAACGAGGTGCAGAGAAGACTAGAAAGGTAAAGAGGGTTTTAAATGCCAGGCTGGAGGTTTTCCTTTAAATCTAGAAGCAATAGGGAGTCATTGAAGACTGTTGATTGTAGAGGTAAGACTTGACAAACTAAAGAACAGACTTGTGCTAATAATTCCTTGTAACTTGGACATTTCAGTGGGGTCTGGCAATGAGGGGGATGCACACAGTGGAACCAAGGTCCCTCACTGGCAAACCCACGGCTAAGCGAGAACTAAAATTCTCCCATCCTACTGAAGACCAACCCTATTATGTTTATTTTGTGGCATATTATCGAGATATTATGCAGAAATCCTCCTGTAAAAAGGAAAATCTCGGTGGGAATAGAAAACCATACCAAGGCCGTTCTGAAATTCTAGGCTATACTAGAGTATACTGTAGTAGCACATATACTATACGAAAATATAGTGTAATATGCCCATAAGGGTTAGAGCACATTCTCTACGTAATTGTCCTGTGGGGTTAGGATCACGTACGAGACCGAGAATGGCGTCCTGCGCTGCTGAGCCAAGCTTTATGGTTTTTAAGACCATGCATCCACATCTGGCTAAAGTCTGGATCACAGCTAGTAGTGTTGAAGATAACTGGGTAGTGGAGACGGCATCCATACTCACTGGCAAGTCTGCCATGTCTGTGAACCCAGCCAATTCCAGGGTTAGCCAGCTAAAGTCCACATTAGTCATTTCAGTAATATTAATATTATTCCTAAAGTTATTAACCTAATATTTTGTTCATTGCCATCTTATGCTGTATAATACTAACATTGCCCCTTGTTGGCATCCTGAATCTGT
>CM053626.1:3552060-3580334 GCA_028646595.1 Phalanger gymnotis | reverse complement strand
GGTTCCACCAATAGTGCATTAGTGTCCAAGTTTTCCCACATCCCCTCCAACATTTATCATTTTCTTTTTATGTCATATAAGCCAATCTGATGGGTGTGAGGTAGTAGCTCAGAGTTTTATTTTTATTTGCATTTCTTTCATCAACAGTGATTTAGAGCATTTTTCATACGTGCAGTATATTATTGTATATCACAATATATGCAATATATTATTCATACAATTAAAAAAAAAACTCAGATCACTTGCCAAGAGGCTAAAGGAAATTTTGGCAGAAGCCTGATAAAATCTATAAAGCAAGGTAAGACAAAATGAGAAAGATTTTCTTTCCCCTTTGCCTGTTCTATGAGAGCTGATGGCTTCCATGATGCTCTTGTATCTCCTCTCTGCAGATTCTGGTGTCTAGTACGAAGAGGGAGGAGAACCCACAGCTCTGAAAAAGGCAGCACACAATATGCCTGAGCAGGTAGAAAGAGGGTCAGTGCTCCTTGCTGGGCTTTAGGATCTGGGCGATGCATTTGCAAGACAGCCTTAATTTATATTTAACTTACAAAGTGGAGACAATGTTATTTTTAAATCTAATCATGGTCATGGGGTATTAGGATAAGAAATGTGCATTATTATGAAACTTTGAGGATGCCCTTTTTTCCTATTTTATTTAAAATCAATAGAGGCAACTTAGCTGCTCGAGATGGTGATGGCCCACTGCTGCTCCTGTCTCAGCCTATTTTAAACATGTGAGATTTCTACTCTTTCCAAAGAATTTCTTCTTCGCCCTTTTTAATAATTTGAAATTGTATGCAAATGCCTTGAAATGACCTGAATCAACAATCCCACTGTCATATTAGGTATTTTAATGGAATTGCCAGTCTCTTGCCCCAGGGCCCTGTGCCCAGTATTCAAAGATGACAGGAACAACTGAATGTAATGGCTCAGCCTGGGCCCCCTTTTTTTCCCCCTGAAACTCTTATATTCTAAACTTTATTAATCAAACCAAGTTTTGGGCCCAGTAACTCTTGAAGATTTTTATCAAGCTGAAAGTATTAGAATCTAAGTTGTTACAGAAAGTATTAGAATCTACAACTTGCCCATCTCTGGTATTCTCCCCCCCACCCAGCTGCAGGCCCCCATCAGCTCTGCCTGCCTATTCCAGCCGCACTCCATTCAGACCCCAGAGGGATCTTCCTTAAGCCGAGACCCAACCTTGTTATCTCCTTCCAGCCCCCATTCAATAAGCTTCAAATATAAAATCCTCTTCTTGGAGTTCATGTCTTGGTCCCCTCCTAGGAGGCCGTCAAACTGGTGGGCCGGTCATGTCCAGCCATGCCTGCTTTTGGAGGGCCCTAAACATGAACTGGTAAAAATCACTCCTAGCTCACAAGGCATGGCCAAACAAAACAGACGGCAGCTAAGCGAAATCACTGTTTCTCTCTACATTACTAACTAATTATTAGTTAAGGTTCAAATTTTCTCTTTTCTGTTTCTTCATTCTGAAATTAGCGTCTTCTGGGGTATTCAGCCAGCATCTGAAGGACGTTGCGGAGGGATGAGATTGCCCAAAGCCTCAGGACCCATGCTTTTCGACTCCACCCAACCAGAGATCTTACAAACAGACGCCAGTCTAAGTGAGATCTTGTCCTTAGGGAATCAGCCCCTGTCATGAAACCCTCCATTAGGATTTATGGTGACCTAGCTTATGAAGGAGAAAGCCAACCGGTGGGTGCGGGTAGAGATGGATTCTTTTGCCCAGACTGCCGGAAGCAGCTGAGTCTCCTGATTAGGTCATGCTCTCTGCAGGAGGAGCTGAGGGCTTTCGGCCCACCTTCTCATTAATATGCCCACCCCTTCGTTGGTTATTAACCAATCAAAGCTGATTCCCGTCCTCAGGGACACACCCTATTCCAAAGGTCTTTTTAAGCGGAGGAAGACTGACTCTCTTGGAGAAATGAGGTGAAGCAAATGGAAGAAGTAATCAGAGAAACCTGGAATTGGAAAGACTTTTCATAATAATGTAGTCCCGCCGCCTCCGCTAAAAAAACACAACTGCTCTCCACGAGGCCAAAGGTCCTCGTGGATAGCAAGCTGGATTCACAGTCAGGAGGGCGTGGCTTCAAATCTGGCCCCTAACAGATCATAGCTGTGTCTCCCTGGACAAGGCACATTGCCTCTGCCTCCTTGGCTGCAAAAATAAGAACCGGGAGCAGAAATTTAAAGCTGGAAGGGAAATTAAGGGTCATCGAGTCCTTTTACGGAGGAGGCACCTGACGTATGTAAGAGGGAAGGGACTTGCCCAGCATTGTATAGAGATTAAGTGTTAGAGATTAAGCCCAGGTGTCCCTGACCCTGAGTCCACGGTCTAGCCACAGTCCTATACTGCCTCCAGGAGGAGGAGCTCCTTCCCAGGGTCGTGCCGAGACTTCACATGGGAACTTAGCTAAAGAACATTCCTATTCTGATTATCTGAAAACACCCGTGACAGAGCCAGCCAGTCACGGAGGACAATATCCAGCTCGCGCCCTCTGGCAAACACGGCCCCTTCTACACTAAGTAACGGAGTTTTCACCGTCTCCATGCGTGACCCAAGCTGAAGTCGCCCCATTAGACCCAATGCATCTGTGAAACAAACCTTGGCATCTGGGGGTCACCGGCCCATTTCTCAACAACAGGCTGTGGGGAGAAGGAGGAGTCTAAATGGGAAAATATTGACGAGGAGTGGTTGCTTTGCCTGAGTGAAAATTGAATCTGATCTCATAACGAGGGGGAAATGGAAAACAGAAGAGGAGGATTCTTAATACACGTTCCCCTTCAGAGAGAGGAATGTTGGTGCCTGCAGGAATCAGGCACCTTCAGCCCTCTAATCTCATCTATCGCTTTGGACATAAGCTTGAGCCTTTAGGGTTAGTTATTCCTGCTTCCCCTTCCTCCCCAAGCCCCACCAGAGTAAAGAAATCACCAAACTCAAAGGAGACTTTTCTGGCTTTGTTTGGGGTGGGCTTTTTTGTCACTCCTGATACCTAATTTTCAGTGTTGCATCAACATGAACCCCTAAAAGGGAATAGAGTGGTAGATCCTGAATCTGGACACAAACTTGGGTTCAAATTCTGACTGTGATAACTAGTAGCTACGTGATGCTGGACAACTCCATTTTCCTCTCAGGGCCTCAGTTTCCTCATAAGGAAAGTGGATGTTGTAGTGCCCATCTCACAGGGATGAGTGAAGTATCAAAGAGGCTGTGGTTGTGCAAGGCTCTGCCAATTTTAAAGCATGATCAAAGGATTAGTTTTTATTACCAATCCTAATGACTGACTGGTTGTTGTCCTTCATGCTTCAAGAGAACCAAACTGACAACACTATGTCGGGGTCGAGGTACAGTGTGTCTGACTGTGGCTGATCAGACATGTGAGCTTGAAAGCGTCTGCCACGGGTTGGGCACAAATAGTCCACAGAGACATTTGGAATGGAGACGACTCTAAAGCTGTGCATCTCGTGTTTCATTTGAGCTACTGCAAATCTGCTTCACTCGTACAGCACGGTGTCTTCTTTGATGTGGGTATGCCATGCTGGATGGTCCTGCACCAGAGTCTACCATGTCTCACAATCAATTCCAGAGTTCTTCAGAGAGACCTTGAGTGCCCTTGCTTCTTCTGACCTCCATGTGAGAGTCTGCCTTGAATGAGTTCCCTGTCAAATAGTCTTTTAGGCAAATGTATGTTTCACATTTGAACGACACGGCCAGCCCATCAGAGTTGTGGTCTCTGCCGTAGAGCTTGAATGCTTGGCAAGCAATCTTCAGAATCTTCCTAAGACAATTTAAATGCAAGCAATTCAGTTTCCTAGCATGGTCCAGGTTTCACAGCATATACAGTGAGGTCAGCACAACAGCTCTATAGACCGTTTGGTGGGCAGCCTAATACTTCTACACTTTCCTTTGGAGCCTCCCAAACACTGAGCTAGCTCTGGCAATGTATTCATCAACCTCATTGTCTGTGTGGACATCCTGGGAAAGTATACTGCCAAGGTAAGGGAGCTTATTCACAGTATTCAAAACTTCTCTGTTTTCTGTAACTGACAATTCCATGGATGGATGGTGTGGTGCTGGCTGCTGGAGAACCTGTGTTTTCCTGGTGTTAATTGTCAGGCCAAAAACAATCAATTCATACTCTACTGCATCTCAGCTTCAGAGGCTTCATTGAGAGCACAATCATCTGCAAACAAAAAGTCACACACCAACTCTCCCTCCACTTAAGTCTTGGCTTACAGCCTTTTCAAGTTAAATAATCTACTGTCAGTGTGGTATCTGAACTTCATGACATTTTCATACTCATTGAAAGCATCTGACAACATTGCTGAAAATGTCATGCTAAAAAGTATCAGAGAAAGCACATGGCCCTGCTTCACTCCACTGATGACTGGAAAAGTGCAAGAGCATGGTCCATTATCCAGAACTTGGGCAAGCATGCCATCATGAAACAAACATACAACATTGAAGAACTTCTCTAGGCAAGCAAATTTTGCTATCATCTTGCACAAGCCCTCACAGCTAACAGTCTCAAAGGCCTTGGAGGGAACAATGATTGTTGTGTACAGACCTCTGTTCTACTCCTGGCATTTCTCTTGGAGTTGTCGGGCAGCAAACACCATATCGACCATTCCTCAGCCCTTTCTGAAGCCACACTAGCTCTCGGGCAGATGACCATCTTCCAGGTGAAGGATCAGCCTATTAAGGTGGATTCTGGCAAGAATCTTGCCAGCAATGACTAAGAGAGAGACCCCTGTGATTCCCACAGGACGAACTATTTCCTTTTCCTTTACAGAGAGGACAGTGGAGGCACCCTTGAACTCCTGGGAAATAAACTCCTCTTGCTTTATAGCCTGGAAGACTTTATTCGGCTTTTGTATGAGCAGTGGGCTCCCTGCCTTATAAATCTCATCTGGAATAGAATCAGAACCAGGTGCTTTGCCACCTGAGAGGAACTGAATAGCATTCAAAACCTCTTCTTCAGTTGGAAATTTGTCTAGAGAGGGATTGACTTCAACCTAAGGCAAATGGCCAATGGCTTCAGCATCGATTGATGAGGGACTGTTGAGAACACTATGGAAGTCTTCAGCCCATCTCTCCATGATCATGTCCTTGTTATTAATCAATGTGGCTCTATCGACATTGAGTAGTTGAGATGCACCATAGATCTTTGGCACATAAATAGCCTTCAGGGCATCATAAAAGTGCTTTGGATGGTTACTATCAATGTAAAACTGAATTTTATTTGCCTTCTGGCTCAGCCAAGAATCCTGCATCTCTCTAAGCTTTACTTGTACTTCATTTTTGATGAAGTTAAACAATCATAAAACTATCCTTCTGGTAAACCCTGTGGAGTTCTCATTTTTCATTTGGCAGCTTCTGAATTTCCTCATCATTTTTATTAAACAAGTCTTAATGTCTGTGAATGTTCTGGCCCAGATGAGTAAATGTGGTGCTGTATACCAAATCTCTGGAAGCTGCCCACTCTTTTTCTGCTCTACTGTTGCCAACCACATGTTGGCTCAACTTTCCCTCCAAGTTAGCAACAAACGTTAACACTCGGAGAAGTGCTCTAATCTGTTGACATTAAGTCTTCTGGTAGCTGTCTTCTCTTGGGGCATCTGCTTTTGTTGAATGGGAATATTTAGCTTGGAGAGGATAAGTCTATGATCACTCCAGCACTCTGTGCCACACATTGCCTTCATCACTCTCACATCCTGTCTATCTCTTCTCCTTACAATGACATAGTCTATTAAATGCCAATGTTGGCTGCGAGGGTGAATCCACAAAGTTTTATTGCATTTAGGTAAATGGAAGACAGTGTTGGTGATGAGAAGATCATGAAATGCACAAGTCTTCAATAGTAGATGACCACTGCTGTTGCTGTTTCCAGCTCCATTCCTCCCAAGGACTGCCTGCCATGTCTGGTAGTCTGTGCCGAGTCTGGCATTAGTTACTCAGAATTATTATAAGCTTGTCCTCTTTTGGCACATTGGTGATAATGGTCTCCAGGTCTTCATAGAACTTTTCTTTGACCTCATTATGGTTTGTCATGGTGGGAGCACAGGCACTGATGATGGTGGCATGGTGCTTTCCTGAAAGTGGCAATTGCATTTTCGCGAGACTGTCATTCACACTTTTGGTAGCCATACAAGCTTGTTGACTAGTTTGGTTTTGATTGCAAAATCTATACCAGCTTTACAGTGCTCCCCTTCACTGCAGCCACCCCAGAAAAATGTGTATTCAACTCCAACATCAGTAAGCTAGCCTTCATTTGCCAGCCTTGTTTCACTCAGGGCTGCTCTTTGGATGTGATAGCTGCTGAGTTATCTTGCAACAAGAGATGTTCATCTTTCAAGTCTACTGGATTTCATGTGGTCCATTAATGTGCACACATTAATGTTCTGATGATGAGTGGAATCATCTAGCAGGCCAAGATTAGGTTAGGTGAAGCAGACAATTTTAGGGCACCTTTTCTATCCCCTTCCTCTTACCAGGAGGTGAGTAGTGCGATCCTTAAAAGGCTGCTCAGACACTCAGGGAGTTGCTGAATCCTACTGCTACTTCCAGAGAGATGACCCAATGGCCTGGGCTGACCATGTGCAGTGTTGTGACTACAGCTTCCAGTATATCCACACCTGCTACTTCATCACTTGCCTCTTGCCACAGAACTTTGAGGTAGGTAAAAATAGTCAAATGGTATGGGTGATATCTTGTGCCTTAAGTGAGACAGAATTGTGCCTTTAAGTGAGATAGAATTGTGTAGAATCCTCAGCCTCACTCTCTCTTCCAGAGTCTCTTCCAGTGGCAGGACAGAACTCTGGATGACTGGTTATGGCCTGGGATGCAGTGGGTGACCTCGGTGTCTTCATTTTCTGACCAAGCTCTGAGCACCCCACAATACCTGCTTCAGCTGCCTTCATGGCCATTGGAACAAATTATCCTCATCTGTCCATTTGACAAGGAAAAGCTTCCTGAGCTTAGTGTAGACACCTTTGTAACTCACCAACATGTCTGAGACCCCTTGGTTATCTTCTGCTGGAACAGTTTAACAGGGTGTGGCCACTGCGCACGTTCCAGCTTCTTGGAGCCACAGGTGAGAGTTGGGTGGTTAAGGTGGCCCCCAAAGGTGGAAATCAGCTCTCACATCAGAGGTGCCAGTCTTCTATGAAGACCTGTACACTCCATAAGGATAATAGAGCACACGTCAATGACAGTTCTGCACGTGTCACTGCTTCTGTAACTCTGATCATAGCTGCACAAACTTGTGCTAAACTTTCCAAGAACCCAGGGCCTTATGCTCAGTCTGCATCTAGGCCAGAAATCAGTTTCTATCCACAAGGTCCTGTTCAGGCATGGGCTAAGGCAGGAGTTATTCTCATGTGTCATTAGAGAGGCACTAATAGATGATAAATGGATAGATACATATTTATCAAATATATTTATGATATGTATCACATATGTGTGATATTTGAAGTGTGTGCACATACATACATATGTAAAATTCTGCATTCTAAATCCCTCTCCTCTCTGAGACAGATGGCATGTTTCGTCATCGATCCTTTGGAGTCATGAATGGTCATTTCATTGATCAGAGTTCTTATTGCTTTCTAAGTTGTTTTTATAATATGGTTGTCATTATTTCAATTTTCTTCCTTGTTCATTTCATTCTTCCTCCATTTACAAAAATCCCAAAACTGTTCATTTTTATAATATTGATGTTGCAGCATAAATTATTCTCCATGCTCTGTTCCCTTCCCTCAGTATTGATTCCTATAAATAAGTCTTTCCATGTCTCTTTTTAAATAACCCATTTCTTTATCTCTTACAGTACAAAATATCCATCCCATTCACAGACCATGACTTCTTCAGTCATTCCCTAATTGATGGGCATCCTCTTAGCTCCTTCTAGTCTGTTGGTTCGTTTTGCTACTGTAAGTGTTTTTGTACATAATCTTTCTTTTTCTTTCTTTGACCTCTTTTGGGTAGAGACTTAGCAATGAGATACTTAGGCCAGATACACTATCCAGAATGAGTTTACCAATTCACAAGCTGGCCAAGAGTTCATCATTGTGCCTGTTTTCCCACAATTCCTCCAACATTATCATTTTTCTTTTCTTTTTGTCATTTTTGCTATTATGATGGGTATGAAGTGGAATCTCAGAATCAGTTTAATTTGCCTTTCTATAATTAGTAGAGAGTAGAGCATTTTTTCTACTTGGCTATAGATAGCCTCACTTTTTTTCTCTTGAAAACAGGCTGTCCTGAGACCATTTATCAATTGGAGAATGGCTCTTTTCCTTATGAATATGAATCAGTTCCTTATATATCTTGGAAATAAGATGCTCATCAGAGAAACTTGTTGTAAAGATTTTTTTCAGTTATTTCCCTTTGAATCTTAGTTGATTAGATCTGTTTATTCAGAAACATTTAATTTATGTAATCAAAATTATATATTGTATCTTCTATGGTCCTCTTTTTTCCTTGTTTGTTCGTGAACATTTCTCCCATCTATGTTGTGATAGGTACGTTTTCCCTATGTTTCTCTTATTTGTTTACCAGGTGACTGTTTACATCTAGGTTGCATATCTTAGAGCTTATCTTTTTATAAGGTGCAAGCTATTGGCCTAAATCTCATTTATTTCATACCGCTGTATCTATTTTATATATGACTACCGGGAGAGGTTGATAGCTGGGAAACTCTGGTAACTAGGATATTTTGGCAACTATGAAACGATTGCATAATGTCCAATTCGGGCAGATGGGACAAAAATGTGAATTTTGGTTTCTCCAGCTAAGATAGAAATGGATCATTTCAGGAAAGGCGACCCTGCTTTGAGACAAGAGACATGCTGAAGAAGCTGCCATGGAAACAGAATGAGGACAGGAGGAAAGCAGAGCAGAGGAGAAGGGTTGAGACTGTTCCTTTTTGCTTGATGAGATGGCCACACGTCCAGCCCAGCCCAATGCGCAGCTCAGAGTTAGACGTCAAACTGAGAGCTGAGAAGAGTCTAGAGGGTCCATCCGCCTCTCCTCCTCCACTCCAAGCCAGGCTGAGCTGAAAGGAAAACTGAAAAGAACTCATTGGACAAAAATGG
This sequence comes from Phalanger gymnotis, assembly GCA_028646595.1. Lineage (NCBI taxonomy): Eukaryota > Metazoa > Chordata > Mammalia > Diprotodontia > Phalangeridae > Phalanger > Phalanger gymnotis. The sequence goes on along the minus strand of CM053626.1, from coordinate 3,571,220 downwards.
TTCATTTAGGAAGAAAGAAAATTTGATTTAGAAGCTGATTGAGAGACTGGCTCCAATGGTCGGAGGAGAAATGGGACTGCTGGGGTTGGATTTGAAGAAGAGTCCTCTACTCTTTAACAGAACTGGTTGGGGAAGGAGACACTCCCTCGTCCTGCCACACAAGGCTTGAAAAAGGAGAAACCCCAGAGGTGTGTTTTGTTTAGCCCTTCACTTCCACCGATGGCTGAAGAGGCGAAGCCACCCCCCACCCCCGCCCTCCCCAGCCCAGGCCCCACCCCAGACAGCCCAGCCAGGAAAGCGCACCTGCAGATCCAAAGCTTAGCAAACTGTTTTTTCTGAAACAGAGACAAACCCTGGGCCAGGAGTGGATCGAGAGGAATAGCCAGAAGTAACTCCTCCTACCTGGTGACTTGAGGCGTAGACTATTCCCTGAGGAGCGCAGTGATACATTATTCCGCAGGCCAGAGGTACCCTAGGAATATGGGTTTCCTGACTCGCGTGTGTCTCAGCTGTGTTTCTTGGATCTAGACCACTGTTGTCGCCCAGAATGGGTGTACGGAACTAAAAAGATATGGCCTGAGTCTGAGCTTCGCCTTGTCTCCTCCCAAAGCAAAACTGAAGCTCCTGAGGCCTCTCACATTTTGGCACGTTTCCTCAATTGTGTTTGAATCAGCGCTGACGACACGCAAGGCATCGGTGTCGAGCACACGCTTCCTCCACTATTTCAAAGATACTTGATTTCCCCGCCACGGGTACTTCTTTCATCGATACAAATTATCACCCGCATCGATCTTTCAGAAATGGCTTTTGTGAGGTGCGATGGCAAGGGAAGAATCCCCATCCGACAGCCAGGCCCCTGCAAAGAGACGGAATGCTCGGACCACAGACACATGCACCATCACCAGACAGAGCCCCAAGACTCCTCACTTGGAGGCGGGGCTGCCAGAGCGCAGCTCTCTTTTTAGGCTCTGCCCACTCAGGGTCGCCTCTATGCCATGATGACACGGTAAGGTAAGATCTCAGGGGAAGGGCACTGGCTTTGGTGTTGAAGGTCACTGCATTCGAATCTCAGTCCAGCCTCCCATGACCTGTGTTACCTGAGCAAATCATTGAACATCTCCAGGAGTGAGATTCCTTATTTGTAAAAAACAAAACAAAACAAAAACCAAGGGGATTGCACTAGGTGGCTTCTGAAGGCCTTTCTAGCACTAAATCTATACTCCCATGATGCTGAGTAATGGTCCTGTGGCACACTCTTCTCATATACCATGCACATCCAGATTTTGTAGTCAGTCAATAAGCATTAATTAGGCACCGCCTATGTACCAGGCACTATGCTAAACTCTGGAGACATAAAGAAGAACACAAAATAGCTCCTGCCCTCTAGGAGTTCAGTCTAATGGACTAATGAGCTCTTCCAATGAAGAAAAAAATCTCTTTTAATATATTGGCAGAAATGCCCCGCAACCAGGAGGGATTCACATTCTCAAGGGTAACTCAGCCTCAGCAGCTGTCTCAGATCCTTGTGGTTTTTATCATCTTAGACACAAATATGACAGAATAGCTCTTGCCATTCATTGTACGTGAAGCAGCATCCAGCTCACCTTCCTTTCCACCCCCTGAAATCCCCTCTAAAGGAGAAACGATGACTGGGGAGGAAAATCTATCAATGCTTATCCAAGTGAAAATAATCACTGTTCCTCTGAGGGAAATGGCCAGATGTTTACTAATTATTTTCAAATGAAATTGACTAGGCCTGAGTTTTAAACAAAGACATTGGGAGTGAGGGAGAGAATTTTCTTTCTTTGTTTTACTTCTGAAAGAAGAAATCATAAAACCATCTAGGCTATAAACAGCAGGCAAAGGCTGCCTCCCGCGGGACTGACTGCCAGAACCTGACCGATGGTTCTCTAGAATCTGTTCAATATTCATTTCATGGCAAGACCAAGAAAGGCATTGGCTTGCCTACGAAGATTCATGATGGCTTCCTATCAAATAGGAAGGAGTATGTAATTTCTTTTTAATAATCCCAGAAGAAGTCGATGTCCATTAATAATTCTGATCTTCATGTGAAGCTCACCGATTGGTCAAGGAAATGATAGATGGCCTGTTTTTACTAAACTGACCCTCAGAATCATGCTTTGCCACTTCAGTTAGGCAGTGAGACCAGCTTCTTACTCCAAAGCACATCCCAAGCCCCCCATGCCTTATTCGAGGATTTATTGAGTTGCGGTGGCCAGATTCATCTCTGAGGCACAGCCCTCTCTCAATGTGCTTCACTGGTCAGTGGCTATTAGACCAAACTTGCTTGTCTCCAGGCCTGTCTTCAAAGCATTTCCAGTTTTGCAGGACCTTCAAGAAAGGACATTGAGAGTCCAGAGTCACCTCTGCTCCACAAGGAGGAACCAGAGTTGGCCTCTGGTGGAACTGAATTCAACAACATAAAGAGTACTGAACTAGGAGTCAAGAGGACCTAAGTTCAAATTCTGCCTCAGACACCTACTAGCTGTATGACCCTGGGCAAGTCACTCAATCTCCTTCAGTCTCAGTTTACTTAACTGTAAAATGGGAATAGCACCTGCCTTCCAGGGTTGTGGTGAGGATTAAATCGAACAGCTCAGATAATGCACTTTGGACACTTTAAAGAGCTATATAAATGCTAGCTGCAGTCATCACTGTCACTATCATCACTACTAATATATTAGGTGCTAAGGATACAAAAAAATGAAACAGTTCCTGCCCTCAGGGAGTTTACACTCAACCTAGAGAGAAACCACATTGACAAAGTAGATAAAGGTCGATGCAGTGTAATTTCAAGAGGGGGAAAATACAGAGAATCAGGCAAGCGATCCTGTTGCTGGTGACACATGAACTGTGCTTTGAAGGAAGCTTGGGATTCGACAGGCAAAACTGCAGGATAGACAAAAATGGGACTTTGAAATTCTAGAAAAGTCCCATTTGAGAAACTTCGAGTTTATTTCATCTCATCCTCATACTGAATATATAGACAAGGGAGATGAGGTGGCCTAGTGGAGAGAGAAAGAATCGCAGGGTCATGACAACTTGGACCAAGAATGGTTTTTATTCTTTTTTTTTTTTTCCTGCATGACAACCCTTCAATTATTTGAGAATAGTTTTTATGTCCCCTGTAAATTTTCTACTCATTTGGACTAAAGATCTCCAGTTTCTTAAACTGATTATTCTGTAGCACGATCTCAAAGCCCTTTGCTATCCTGAGTGTCATCTTCTGGATGTTATCCCACTTATACTGATAAGTCATTCCTAAAATGTGATGATGCCCAGAGATGAAAAATAAATCCTTCAGAGCTGTTCTTGCTAGAGCAGAATACAGTAGCACCATCTCCTTGATAAGCAGTCAGTCATTCAAAACAGTATTTCTTAAGTATTTAGTATGCTCTATCATACTTTGCTAAGCATCGAGATACAAAGGAAATGCAAAGCGAGTCACCATCCTTAAGGATTTACATTCTACAAGGGGAAGATAGTATGCACAAAATCAAAACAAAAGAGTGTTAACTGTAATCGAAACTATGTTAACTATGGAACCGGCATTAGGAGTACCATGGAATGGATAGATAGATCTGAAGTAGAGCATTTGGGGGGTAGGTTTGAGGGGGTGAGGAAAAGATGAGAAATGGAATTTTTGAATGATCGCTTAGAGTTCAGAATCACTGGGAGGGGGAAAGTACGAGGGGCTGGAGATAGGTTGCCTTTTGGTGAAGGAGTCTAGGCAGTGTCAGTGGCTGGAATGAGGGACTGGATAGCTTTCCTACCAAACCTAATCTGTCTTCCACAAGATGGCGCTCCACATATTTGAGAATAACTAGCATGTCCTCTAAGTCTTCACTTCTGGATAAGCATGTCCAGTTCCTTCTATCAGTTCTTATCTGCCAGGGTGACTCATTGAAGAGCCTTCTCCATCCTGGAGGCCCTCTTCATGATGCTGTCTGGCTCAGCAGAGCCCTACTTCAAATGTGCTGCCCAGAAATAACCACCATGCTCCACATGAACAGGGTCCGGGAGAGAACGCAGAGGGTCTATCACCTCCTAATTTCTGGATGCTGTGAGTATTTTATAGGCTGAAGAGAGGATTCATGAGCATGGAAGAAAATGGTAAAGCAAGGGGTAGGTGGAGTAAGAAGAGCCCTGGATCTCCAGGAACCAAATTTTGGCACTGCTACTTTCTACCTTTATGATATTGGGCATGTCACTCCACCTCTCTCTGACTCACTATATTCTTCTCTAAAATGGCAGCCTTAGATAGAGAAGTACTGTCACTATCAAATGAATGGGAAGGAGAGAGCCTCAAGACAGGTGGGTTAGGCAGGAGAGCATTGCCTTAATGTAGGCATAGCAGAATGAGTCTTGATCCAGATGGCAGCAGTGGCCATGGAGATGGAAGAACAGCCTAGAAGAGTGGAAGAAACTCCATCTGCCAAGGATCATATGGGATAACATTTGCAAAGCGCTTAGCATGGTGCCTGACACATAGTAATGCTCAGTAATTGACTTCCTCTCTTCCACATTTTTTCCTCCCCCACCGCTCCAGCCCCCACGAAGCTAGAAGTTATCTCAAAGGACTTTCTTCCTTACCCAAGACCTTGACTTTTCTTTGTTCTTAACTCTCCAATTGATAGAACTTTTTTTCAATAACAATAATGACCTTTATTATTATAACAACAGTAAGTCATTGGATAAGCATCTTCACTATGTGTCAGGTCCTTGCCAACAAATATAAATTATGAAGGTATTTATGCTTTGAAAAATACTTGGTGATTTTAATTTTTAAAACCTTCATAAAATATATATAGTTGAGGATTAGTGAATCACATCTCTCATGCTCCCTGCTTTGTCTTGCTATTATCTGAACTCTGCACACATTCTCTCCTTGAATGTTGCCACCACAGCAGCAGAGAAGAAGCCTCCCCTAAGCAGTGATGTGGCTTTAGATTGTTGTCTCGACAGAGTCATTCAGGAAGGCTATGTCTGAACATGATGTCGTTATACTGCTCCCCCGGATCCAGTATCTGTAAGTGGTCAGGTTACTCAGCTGGCCTCTCTGGACCGACTCTTCTACTTGGCTCTGCTCCTACATCCAGGGCTGACTTCCTTCTCAATCTATACCATCAAAATCTTTAGAGCTCTCTCCTGTCTTGACTCCCTAGACTTTCTTCCTGTTGGTTGTGGTGTCTTCTATTCCATAGCTGGTTCTCTTCACTTTCCAGTTCTGTCTCCTGCCTTGACTGTGTAATGAGAGGGTGCTGTCTCACCTTTGAGAGGGCCACCAGGGCCATGGGCAAACTTTGGCCAATGACTAGCTTCTGGTGTCAGTTCCTTCCATCAGTTTTGATCAGAGAACTTCACACCTTATAAGGAAAAATGTAGCATATGACTTTCTTTACACTTCATTCATGATTTCAAGATATCATTGCTTCCGTTATCTTGTCTCTAGAGTTTATAATTCTTCCATCAGCTAGGATGGGGGAATTCAATTGGTCAAGAATGGCCTGATTCAATCTGTAAAGTGCTTCATAAACCTTAAAGCATAATAGAGATATCAGTTATTACCATTTTATATACTATTACTATTATTACATCCAGTCATTCAACAAGCATTTATTGTCTACCAGGTTCCATTTTGGATATGTTGAATTCAAGGTATTGGCAGGTGGAGACAGCTGGTGGATAAGCTCCAGACACAGGGAAGAGGCTGAGCTGGAGCAGATTTGGGAGTCATTCTCATACATGGAAGTGATAACTGAAGTCATGGGAATGAGTGATATCACCAAGGAAGACAGTATAGAGAGAAGAGGCCAAGGACAGAATCTTAGGGGCTACCAACACTCATTGGAAGGGAAATAGTTATGGGATGAACTAGAAAGCTGAGCTCCAAAGAAGTGATGCTTTCAAATGGTGGTGCTGGAGAAGACTTTTGAGAGTCCCTTTGACAGCAAGGAGATCAAATCAGAAATTACTTAAAGAAATTAATGCGGGCTGTTTGCTGGAAGGTCAAATATTGAAGCTGAGGCTTAAATGCTTTGGCCACATTGTGAAAAGGTTGGGACTCATTAGAAAAGACCCTGATGTTGGGAAAGATTGGAGGCAAAAGAAGGAGATGGCAGAGGATGAAACAGATGGATAGCATCATGGAAGCACAAACGTGAGCTTGGACAGATTTCAGGAAGCAGAGCAGAATAGAAGGGCCTGGCATGTTGTGGTCCACAAGGTCACTAACAGTTGGATACAGCTGAATGAATGGACAACACATGGCCACTGAGATCCCTTCCCATCCCAATATTTTGTAATTCATGCTAATGCCATGTGAAGATTGCCAGAGAGAATTGCAAACGTTTAGCTTAGAGAAGAAAAATTAGGGGAAAGGCTGATAGCCACCTTCAAAAAATGGAAAGGCTGTTACCTGGAAGAGGGATTAGACTTCTGTCCACCCTCAGAGGGTGGAACTAGGAACAATGGGTGAAGATTAAAAAAAGGCAGGTTTAGACTTTATGTGGAGAAAACCTTTCAGTCATTTGGAGCCACCCCAACATGGATTAAGCTATCTTGGAAGATAGCAGGTTCCTGCTCATTTGTAGGGCTTCCAGCAAAGGATGGATGGCCACTTGTTGCGTAGGTCATGAAGATGATTCCCCCACCATCAACATCACTAGTTATTCATTGGACTCCTTCTAGTTATGGAATTATGTGATTCTAAGCCAAAAGAGAGAGAAAATAATTGTCAAGAAGGAAAACTTTAATAACATAGCACAACAGAAGCCATGAGGATAGAGGAGAAGGTAACTAGTGACCTTGGAGAGAGAAGCTTCAACAGAGTGGTAGAGAAGGAGTCAAAATGAGAGGGTTGAGAAATTCATTGGTGGTGAGGAAGAGGAGGCATTTGAAGGTCTTTTCTTGAAGTTTGACAGAAGACAGAAAAGATAATTTCTTCTCAACTGAGGTTTTCATCTGAAGATGGGAAGGTTAGACTGGATATCCTCTATGGTCCTTTTGAACTTCTACATACTACATTGCTTTATTTTTAATAAAATAACTCCAAAGAAATACTGTCACACAATGACTACATTTCCAAGGGGAAATGAATGTTTCCTTGGCTGGACAGTGACTATCTAGCCTCTGGTCTTTCTGGCAAAATCGTAATACTCATCTGTTGGGCAGTCTCCCACTTATTTGAAAATATAAGGATCTGCTGGAGCATTTTTCTATAGATTGATGAGAGAACCAGGTTCTCATTCCAGTGAGAATAAGAGGACATGAGCCATGTCTAGAATGACGTAAAAGTGGCTTTGTGGGCCTTGCATTAAATCCATATGGCTCTAATAGCATTCAAAGAGAGATGCTTTCAGATGAGACATTTTACACAAAGAGCCCCCCACCCCCAGGGAAAAGGCAACAATGGGAACATCCATCAAGTAAGTGAAGGGTGTTTAGAAAATGTCCTCTCTGGGCTTCATCCATCAAACTTTCAGTGGCTGCTGAGTTAATGTATTTGCCACCACTGAGTATAAGTCTAAAAACAGAAATGCATCTATTGCCACTGGGGGAAAGCCAATAGAACACTTCTGCAGGACCTAATGTGGTCCCACTCCTCCTCCCATGTGTGGCACTAGGATTTCTCTGGGCTCCTGGCCTTTCTGAAAACAAGGCTTGCACTTGATGCCTTTAATCTCGCGTGTTTGTGAATGGTGCAGAGACAGAAATAGGCAGCCCAGAAAGCTCCCAAGGCCTTTTGTGCTCCAGAGCATTCACTATGTCAGCAAATGAAAATGTCACTTTTCTAAGGAGCCCCAAAAAGTGATTTGCAAAACTGTGACAGTAACAATCTCTTAACAGCACCGTGGTTTGTTAGCTCTTCACATAGAGAGGAAAAGGAAATTAATTAGAAATACTGTAATAATCAGAGAGAAAGCTTCCCCGTATTAATTTTTTTAGTGTATCTAAGTGCTTAGATGATACAAAGTAAATGCCAAGTACTGTACCATTAAGTGTTCCCAATTACAATATTAATACTTTAATAAGGAGAATTCTGCATGTTTCTGGAAGGCTTTCCAGCTTTTTGAGCGCTTCCTTGTCCATTAACTCATTTGATCTCATTTAAATTATCATCATGTTAGTTAGATATGTCCCTGTGATGCTTTCTGTTTTTGTTTTTGTTTTTGAATTATAAAAAGTAACAAGGGACCTCACTTTTCTTGCTAAAACATTAGTTACTAGTGGTGTTGATCTTGTTTGGATTTCTCTGTCTCTGGGTGCTCCAGTTCAACGGAAGGCATGGCACAGGGAGGGGAGAAAGAAGAGGAAAGGATCCCACCTCAAATTCTACTTGGCCCTAGAGGGCAGACAGAGCTGGGAGTCATGGGTAAAAGCTGGCAAGAAGCCAACTTAGGCTGGATGTCAGGAGAAATTTTCTAGGAATCAGAGTAGAATGGGCTGTCTCAGAAAGGAGGGGACTCCGCCTCAGTGGAGGTGCTCAGCAAAGTCTGGATGGCAGCTCAGTGGGGAGAGGGCATTCTTGCCTAGTTACAAGCTTGACTGGGTGACTTCTAGGTCTCTGCCAGTCCTGAGGCTCTGTGCCTACCCCTTGGGCTCTAGAGTCCCTCGTTCAACCTGACTTCTATGGAAATGAGAAGAGCTGGCTGCTGCAGGAGTGGTCATGAGGTAGGGTCAGCAGGAAAGAACCTACCCCTTCATTCACATCTTAGCAGTGGTTGACAGACATGGTTTTGGGGTTTTCCTCACCTGTCAGGATCACCACTGAGTTCTCTAGACAGCCTAAGATGGAGATATGAGGTATGAGATGTTCCTTTAAATCCATCCCATGAACTGCACGCTTCACTCAAACTGCCTAAATATTGGGGATCCAGCCAAAGGAACAGTCACCACGACCCAGCCATGGAGGCACTGGACCAATAATGATAGCTACTATTCACATAGAGTTTTGAGGTTTGCAAAACTTTTTACAAATATGATCTCGTTTTATCCTCAAAATAACCCCAAAAGGTAGGTACTGTCATTACATTTGTACTTGAAGATACCGAGGCACGCATCAGCTAAGTAACTTGCCCAAGGTCGCATAGCTAGTGAGCACTGAGGCTAGATTTGAACTCAGATCCTTTTGTCTCCAGGCCCAGCATTCTATCCACTGAACCACCCAGCTGGTTTTAAAGAATAAGGCATACTTTCAAATGTGGCGCTCCCAGGCTCCAAAAAAAACTGTAGATACAGGTTTTTATTTGTATGTTAACATATACTTATCTTCCCCCCCCCATTAGAATTAATAATTGCTTGTCGATTGATGGATTGACCAGAATCATATTTGAAGTGTCTCTAGCTTGGGAGACTCTACTCAAGCTTGTGCTCTGATACTGTAATCCTCAAGAACCCAGCTCCCTCTGCATCAAAATGAGACATCTGAATAGGACTCAGTGACCTCCTCTAAGGAAAAAAAAAGTGGAATGAACAGGAAACTTGGCTGAGTCGGGATCATCACCAATGAAGGAAGTGCACTCCACTGACCATTAAATTGTGCAAATACCTTTGTCTGTAAAATGGAGATCATCATGCATGCTCTACCCACCCCACCCCCACAGGTGTTTTGTGAAAAGGAAAGCCTGATCTGAGTAGGAGTCATTAGTACATCACATGCTAATGCCCCTTATTCATTAGTTCACTTAACATGTAGTTACTGAATTGTTGATAAATGAAAATTTCATCCTTTGAAAGGTAGGAAAGCAATAGGGGAGCTGCTATCCTAGACCCAAAGGACAAACTGAGACTGAAGCAGATATTATTGGAAACCAGGGGGAAGTGATTGCTCCTAAATTAGAGAAATAATAAAAGCTAGAATGCACATAGCATGTTAAGGTTTGCAAAGCACTTTACAGATACTATCTCATTTATTCTCATGGTAACACCAGGAGGTAGGTACCATTATTACCCCCATTTTATAAACGATGAAGCTGAGGCAGACAGAAGGTAATCGTCCAACAGTCCAGATTTGAACTCTGGTTTATGCTGACTCCAAATCAATGCTCTAATCGGTAAGCCACCAAGCTGCCTCTGAGAACGAGAAAGAAATAATGATTCAAGAACACCCAACCAATACGCTAGTTCTGAGGAGCTCAGACTTCAGAGCGTTCAGAGAAGGGAAGAGCAGGGCTCTGTGAACTCTAATTCTGCAGGGAACATCGCTCCAGACAGCGCAGGAGATGCTCAAGAGTAAAGTTCTGGAGTGGGGAGAGACTTGAGTCAAGGAGATTAGCCAGTAAGTTATGATAAACGACGTGATATGTAAACTCAGAGACTGTATTCCTGGACATATACCCAAAGGAGATAAAAAATGGGGCAAAGGGGATGTCCCGTATGGAGTAAACTAAAATATTTATAGCACTTTGTTTTGTAAGTGAAGAACTGGAAACTAAGTAGATGTCGATCAGCTGGAAAATGGCTAAACAAACTGGAACATGAACGTACAGGATGTTACTGTGTGGGAAGAAACAATGAATATGAAGTCGCCAAGTCAACAAGCATTTAGTACAAACTGATCGTGTACCAATCACTGTGCTAAGTTCAGGGAATACAAAAAAAGGCAAAAGAACATTCCCTATTCTTAAGGATCCCCCATTGTAATGGAGGGGACAACATGGGAACAGAGGATTTATGCGGCTTAGCTCAAAGGAGATCTCAGAGGGAAGGAAGGCTCTAGCGGTGGAACACGCTGGAAAGGCCTTCCAAAGCAGGTGGGATTTGAACTGAGTCTTGAAGAAAGCGAGGGAAGCTGAGAAGCATGTTGTTGTTGAGTCTTTTAGCTGTGTCTGACTCTCCATGACCCTATGGAACATAGCACGCCAGGCCCCTTTATCCTCCGCTAGATATGGAAGTCTGTCCAAGGTCACATTCGTTTGTTTCCAGGACCCTATCTACCCGTCTCATCCTCTGCCATCCCCTTCTCCTTTTGCCTTCACGATATCAGGAGCTTTTCCAGTGAGTCCCGCCTTCTCATTTTGTGGCCAAAGTCTTTAAGCTTCAGCTTCAGTATTCGATCTTCCAGTGAGTAGCCAGAATTAACTTCTTTAAGTATTGACCTATGTGATCTCTTTGCTGTCCAAGTCTTCTCCAGAACCACAATTTGAAGGCATCAACTCTGCAACACTCACTTTTCCTTAGAGCTCACTCTCCCAGCCATACGTGGCTCCTGGAAACACCACAGCTTTGATTATGTGGACCTCTGTTGGCAAAGTGATGCCCATGTTTTTCAGTATGCTAAAGCCAAAAGTAAATTGTAAATTTACTGTCAATTTATTGTAAAGCTAAAGCCAAGCGTCTTTTAATTTCATGGCTGAAGTCACCATCTGCAGTGATCTTTAAGCCCAAGGGTATAAAATGTGACACAATTTCCGTATATTCTCCATCTGTTTACCAAGAAGTGACAGGACTAGTTGCCAAGGTCTTAGGGTTTTTTGTTTTGTTTTGCTTTTTACATTGAACTTTAAGCCGTCTTTTACACTCTCTTTTTTCACTCTCATCAAGAAACTTCAAAATTCTTCTTCACTTTCTGCTGTCCTAGTGGTTTGTTTGCATGTCTGAGATTGTTGGTATTTTTCTAGGCAACCTTAATTCTGATTTTGTGTTCCTCTAGCCTGGCATTTTACATGTTGTACTCTGCATGTAAGTTAAATAAATAAGGTGACAATATACAGCTTTGTCGTACTCCTTTTCCAATCTTACACCAATCAGTTGTTCCATGTTCAGTTTTAACTGTTGCTTCTTGGCCCACATACATGTTCCTCAGGAGACAAGTAGGATGATCTGGTCATCCCATCTCTATAAGGACTTGTCACACTTTGTTGTGATCCACACAGTCAAAGGCTTTAGTGTAGTCAATGAAGCAAAAATAGTTTGTTTGTTAGTTTTTTTTAACTCCCTTGCTTTCTCCATAATCCAGCAAATGTTGGCAATTTGGTCTCTCATTCCTCTGCCTCTTCAAAAACTAGCCTGCTCTTCCAGTAATTCTCAGTTCACACATTGCTGAAGGCTAGCTTGCAGAATTTTAAGGACAACCTGGCTGGTATGTGAAATGAGGGCAACTGTTTGGTAATTAGATCACTCCTCGTCATTGCCTTTCTTTACGATTAGGACATAAACTAACCTTTTCCAATCCAGTGACCACTGTTGAGTTTTCCAAATTTGCTAGCATATTGAATGCAGCCAGGAGGCAGAAGTAGGGAAAATTCCAAGCATAAAGGACAGCCATGGGAAAGGTACAATGGCAGGAGAGATGGAGTGTCCTGTGTGAGAAACAGCAAGTATCCCTGAGTAGCAGGTTGCAGTTAGTATTGGGACAATGCTAATACAAATGATATAGAGGCAAAACAAGGATCAAGCAGATGTAGGCTTGATGAAATATGGTTGGGAAATGGGTTCTAACCTTCCTAACAATTCAAGCTACCCAGAGTGGAGTGGCTGCCTTAAGAAGGGGTCAGCTCCCCACTGCCCTCTGTAAAGATCTTTAAGACTAAATGGCCACTAGCTGAGGGTGTTGAAGAAGGGATCCTTTTTCATTTGTGAGTTGGATTAAATGGCTCCATCTCAATTGTGAGACTTACTGGTTTGGTGAATGTTAAAAGGTACAAGGAATTATGGGAGTTGTAGGATACCTGAACTCAAAGTGAAGAAGTTTTTGAAATGCTCAGCTTCTCTCTCATCCACTTGTTATGTTCCTATATCGGTTGTTTCTGACCACTCTTCTCATGCCTGCCGTGCAGGAGGACCCTTGAAAGAGCAAACACCAGGACTGGGGTTTGACTCCCAAATCCTCTATTTTTTGTGTATAGAAGTTTGGATTCATTGTTTCCCCACTCTGTTTCTTCCTCCATAAGAAGGACACTAGACAGTTTGGACTCAAGAATCTCCAAGTTTCCTTTTTCCCTACGTAGGAATTCACCAAGAACGGCACATACCTTAACCCAGGGCTACTTGATACATTTATGTTAATGTTTCCAGATCTACAAAAATACAGACCTAATTGAAAGGATGTATTTGTGTCACCTGTGACCTTCAACAGAAGACTGTTTTTTGTTTATTAGAACTGGTTTTACTCCCGGGAGCTTATTATAAATCACTTAGGCTCACACCTCCATCTCGGCTCTCCCATGGGAAACACCAGATCTTGACTCTTGTCTAAGTCTCTACAGAAACAACAACAACAACAACAAACAGCAAAATTAGTTTTCAGCTCCTTGCAAGCCCCTAAGATAGAAATGCGCTAAAGACACAACAGGTTTTATTTTTCCAGATGAGAAAATCAAATATTGATTTTATATTTGATTCCATGCTGCACTTCATTCCATTTTGTAACAGCCCAAGCCACGTTTCTAAGTTCCAAAGTTTAGCCTTCCTCTCTGAGCTCAGTTGTTCCATAAATCACCTTAATTCAAAGAAATATATTGTCTCTACACACCTTACTGCCCATGCACAATTAAGGGAGACCTGCTATCTTATTAACTAGCCTCGAATACCCATGTACAATTAAGAGATATCTTTTATCTTGCTAACAAACTTCATAAGACGCAGGTAGGCACCAGGACTGCTGTCTCTGCAATGCTGGCTGTCCTTCAAGAAAGTCTGGTCTATTATCACTGTGGTTCTAACTATCCATGCATGTAGACACCACCAATAAGCTTTTCATAGCAACGAGGAGGGGTTGTTGCTAGCCGCTGCATTCCAGACTTCATCCAATATTGTTTTTCCATCATCTATAACATTTCAGACTTTGTAACCAATCATTGTTTTCCATTTGTGATGTGTCTTGTTTTTTGTTCTATGTTTCCCAGAAAAACTATAAAAAGCTAGTTCAGGGGCAGCTGGGTGGCGCAGGCAATAGAGCACCAGCCCTGGAGTCAGGAGGACCTGAGTTCAAACCTGGCCTCTGACACTTGACACGCTTACTAGCTGTGTGACCTTGGGCAAGTCACGTAACTCCAATTGCCCTGCTTTCCCCCCTCCAAAAAGAAATAAAGCTAGTTCACCTCACCTTGTGGTCTTTTTGGCTGGCTAAGAAGTCAAGAGATTAATTTTATTGGTAATTGCTAGCCTTACTAATAAATTGAACAGGTTAGGAACTTTGTTTTTTAGTTTACTGTAATTTCAATAGGGACACTGACAAAGAATTCAGAACATGAAAGACTTGAGACCAAGGCTTTAAATAGTCATGATAACTTCCCTTTCTTTTCCAGGGGCCTAAACCTCCAAGAACTTATTACCCTAGGGTTACCCCCCCCAAAAAAAAACCGTACATACATACACCCTGACAACACATACAAATACAGAAGTGGAAATCACTTGGTTTCGTTAGAGAGTCAACTCTATTGGGAGATTCACCTTCCCAGGGACCTATAAGTCACTATGCTGATTAAGGATTCCCTTATAGGAAAAGTATGGGATATCATTAGAGAGTCAAGCCTCCAGTAACTTGAGCCTCCTCACGGACCTCCACAGTCTCTATGACTTATAATATCTGTATAGGAGAAGAGCCAGAAAGGACTCTCCACATTGTGGTTCTCCTTGAATGCTTCTCATTTGGCCATGGAACTCAGCTGTTCTTGGTCAAGGGACACCTCAACAGGGTTTAGAATAGTTGATACAAAAAAAACACTTTACTCCCTGCTCCTGTAAATCTTTCCATTATCTGCCAACTAAAAGAGAGAGAGTGCGGTCCTCTGACATTTTATAGTATAAATGAGACTATCAAGTAACTATCTCAACTCCTGAGATTTGTTTTCTTCTTTCAGATTCTCTGATTCCCACATTTAGCTCTACTGAACATAACTTTCATGTTTGTGCATGACTAGTTCACATGTAAAGGACCTGTTGGGTTTTGCAAACACAACAGTGTAAGTCAATAGGATGGCATGACAGCCAACAATGATGATGCAATCTTAGTTTGCATTGAGAGGCAGAATGGTCAGAATCGGAGGGGAGTCAGCTCCTCCCACTGGGTCTGTTCCAGCTCAGGATGCTTCTAGAGAACTGGGTTCAGTTGGGTGTGCCACACTCGAGAAGTTGAATTGTCAAACTGGAGTATTCCAGAAGACAGTGACTCAGATGGTGAGTTCTGGGGAAGGCTCTGGGGAAACATGAGAGCTTCCTTCATATATTTGAAGGGCTATTATGTGGGGAAAGGGTTCCTGCCTGGCCTCAGGTGCTAGGAGTAGGGGACAGAAGCTGCAGAGAGGCAGATGTTGGCTTGAGATATGGAAAAACCTTCTAATGATCAGACCTGTCTCAAAGTAAGGTGACCACTTAATGGGTGTCTCAATCCCAGTGACCTTCAAGCTAAGACTTCATATCCCTTTGTCAGGGGAGATCATCTGTTCAAAAATTCTGGTTCAGCCTTATCTAAGTCTTCAGCCCTTCTGACCCTGAGGTCAATTACAAAAACTCTTCATCCCCACAAAAGACAAGCTCCAAGTCATCATGGCTGAAATCACCTTCCAGCATTTCAAGGATTGAATTGGGAGGAGAGGGACAATATCTGTGCATGCTCTACATGACCCAGCAGGAAATACAAGTCAGGTCATTCTCTAAGGATTGGGTCCTCATTGACCAGCCTTCTCCATTACACCAACATCTCAAAGGCCATACCTGGCAGGAAGGCACTTGGTTTTCTGTGCAAGTTCAGACTGTTATCAGGAGTGGGGAACCCCCTTCCCCCAAAGTCAAAAGTGTCACTAGGAGCATCTTCACCAGGTAAATGGTGATGACTCTGAGTACAGTGTTCCCACCTCATGCAGTCAGGGCTAATATCCAGCTATGTCAGGGGAGAAAGCACATCTCTTCTTCCAGAATTCTGTGCCCCAGGGCAAAAAGTCTGTCAATGTCAGTTATGGCTCTGCAGGAAAGATGCTGTTCTAGAGAAAGTACATGCTTGTTACTGGAGATGTGGGTGGGGTGGGGAGATCTCAGCACAGGAGCAGCGTAGGCAAGGGAAGTTCAATGGCATCCCAGCAGAGGGAAGCCCATTGCTGGCTATGTTTTAGTGAGGACTAGGCACTAATGACTCCCCAGCAGCAGCAAATCACAGACCCCCAGAATCTCAGAGGAGAAAGAGGCTGCAATCAAAGCCCCCACAAACCTCTCTGTTCTTACTGGAGGGAACAGTGCTAATGCCAAAGCATTACCCAACTCTCTAAGCTCTTAGCTAACATGAAACGAGCTCACCTTAGCTCCATAGTGGCCTCTTCTGCTTTCTAACCACATTTTTCCTCCTAATCAAGGTGTTCTTTTCCTTTTCTGCCTGGCCAGAAGCCCCCACCCCCTCCTGCTGGACAGAAACTTCTTCAGAGGGCTCTAGATTTTTCCACCAGAAGCAGCTGCCCCAGTTGGTGGAGCCATCCCCATTCCCCCAACCCAAGCCATAGGCTTAACATGGATGTCAGACAGTGACCAGTATAGGACAACATGATTTCACTGGACTTTTGAGGTCAGAATTTGCTGAGATCTCACCCCATATAGAAGTGGTGAATTCTTAGAGAACTCATATTAGCCTACACATTGCACAGAGATATCTCCGGGTTATTAATCCAACTGAATTCAGTCCTACTTCCAATATCCACCCTTCACATTATCTCCCTTCTCCTCCAATAAACTGATCCCCATTAAATCTTCCCCAATGCGACTTTTGTTCATTATCTAAGGCAGAATCCTAATTGGGTTTGGTTAAATACAATGTGGCATTATAATGTTGGGAAAAGAACCTCTAGCTTTGTTAGAATATTAGTTCTCACCTGTTATTATTATATCAGTTGAAAGAACTGGGCATGTTTAAGCTCAGGAGGGGACATGAGAACTGTCTTGAAATATTTGAAGAGTTCTCATTAAGAGAAGAAATCAAACTGACTCTACTTGGTGCTAGAAGGTAGAGCCTGCATCAGTGATTGGAAGTTGCATAAAAGCAGATTTAGGATTCCTGTTGGGGGACAGCAGACTTCCTAACAATTACAGATGCCCAAGGGCCCCATCAAGAAACGGCAGGTTCTTGCCGGAAGTAAATAAATATAAATGACTTGCACATGTCACATAACTAGCATGTATCAAAGGCAGGGGATGAAGCTAGATCTCCTTGCCTGAAAACTTGCCATTGTTTATCCTTGATATCAGGTACCTTAATGTCTGTTTAATTGAATAGGATCCTAAGTAAAGGCAGAGCTGAAAAAGAGAATTTTCCAAGGATCATTCCAGTTCTGGAGTTCTATTCTAAAGTGTCACAAAGCCCTTTTGGGGGGGGCAGCTGGGGGCACTTTTTAAAAGTTGTATACTTAACAAGCCATTTCACGGCTAAGTAATTTTCATCAATTTCTTATGCAAAAATAAACAACATTAAAAGTCAAGAAAAAAAAAAAGAAAGGGCAGGTTCTTCTTCCTAGAAGGTCTTCAAGTAGAGACTGGATAGCCAGCCACCTATTAAAAGGGTCATAGTGGAGGAATCCTTTGGTGGGTGGGTTGGACTGGATGACTGCTGACATGTCTAGGTCAGTGGGTTCAAACTGCTGTGGAGTGTGCCCTTGGCATCCAGACATCATTTCTGAAGGCCCTTTTGAAGGTGTAACTGAATCCATACCTTGCTGACTGATCCAATTTTCTGCCTCTGGGCTTTCATGTAGACTCTACCATTAGATCTCCAACATTCTTTCTCTCAGTCTCCACGTAGACTGAGGCAAGACTCCACGTAGAGTCACCATCATACTGGGATGAGATATCAGGGAAAGACTTTGGGTGGCAGTGAAAGTGATTTTTCTTCATCAATAACTAACAGGTGGCAGGGTGGAGTGGATATAAAGATGGACTTGGGGGTGGCAGGAAGATCAGAGTTCAAATCCAGCCTCAAATACGTATTGGGTGCATGACCCTGGGCAAGCCGCTTAACTTGTCTCAGTCTCAGTTTCCTCGTCTATAAAATTAGGATATCGATATAATCTGCCTCACAAAGTTTTGTGTTGTTCTATTTGGTCCATCCTGGTTTTCAAAGAACCTGTTGCTTAGGGAAAGTTTTACACCTCTTGGGCCAAGCTATTCATCCCCTTTCCCATTTTTATTTCCATGGCTCTTTTGTGTTTCTTTTTTTTCTTTTTCTTTTTCCTCTAGAGCTTATTTTATTTATAATCTCCTCTTGATCTCCTTCTCATCTCTTGCTTTATCTCTTCTGAGAATTCTGGTTCAACTTGTATCCCAACCGTATTTTTCTTAAAAGCTTTCCTCCTAGATGTTTTAGCACTATTTTCTTTTCCTGAGGTTGGGTCTTCAGCATCCCTACCATGATTATAACTCTGGATTATGGTAGGTTCTTTTTTGCCTGTTCCTTCTTTGCTCGGCTTTACTTCCTGATTTTGTATTTTGTCTATACAATTCTAGAGTGAATGGCTGAGCTGTTATTGGTCTTGTATTGTGTCCTCTTGGGTTCATCTGCTACTTTCTCAGGGGCTTGAGTGCTGTGATATTCCAGGATCTTGGGGAGAACTCAGGCTGGGGACCTAGAAGCTTTCAGTGATCCCAAAGCAATCTGATTTAGGGTAAAGTCTGAGTGCAGGAAATTTCTGACTTGGGTTTGGGTCTAAACAGCAGCACAACTGCAGGCTTTCCCCTGGTTGGAGTAGACTGGTACTGGAATTAGCCTGTCAACCAACCAGAAAACTCTTTAAATTCAATCACAATGGTTTCTGTTTGGTCTGGGCTTTCTATCCTGGTTAGTTACTGGAGAAAGTATCTGAGACCCTGCTCTGCTTCTGGAGTCAGAACCACACAGCTGAGACTTGCTCCTATATTCCATACACAGCCTAGAGCCTGTGACTGCCCTTCATTCTGGATTGTCACAAGTACATGGAGGTCCCTCCTTATTCCAGGCTGGATCTGTGTCCCAACCTTGAGTAGCAAGAAGCAGAAATGCTGGTTGACACCTTTCCTGCTCCTTGAACAATATAAGGCCCCTCTAGGCTGGAGCTAGGACGTGCTGTGACATCTTGCTTTGATATACAGCCACAGGCAAGTCTTTGCTCCGTCCCCACACCGGAAGGCTTTGTCTCCCTATGCTGACCTGGGCAAGAAAAAGGACTCGCTGTGATTTTTCCTTA
>CM053626.1:3483633-3551560 GCA_028646595.1 Phalanger gymnotis | reverse complement strand
AAGAAGCAGAAATGCTGGTTGACACCTTTCCTGCTCCTTGAACAATATAAGGCCCCTCTAGGCTGGAGCTAGGACGTGCTGTGACATCTTGCTTTGATATACAGCCACAGGCAAGTCTTTGCTCCGTCCCCACACCGGAAGGCTTTGTCTCCCTATGCTGACCTGGGCAAGAAAAAGGACTCGCTGTGATTTTTCCTTACTTGTCCTTGTCAGAACTCAATCTGTTATATCTTTTAAATCTTTGTGGAATAGTTGTAGGGAAGAATCTAGCAGCACTTCTTCCTTTTCCTCTGTGCTCTTGGCTAGTCTAAAGACTCACCTTGCTACTGCTGACTTTCTTTCTGTGACTTTGCTTTAAGCTAGGGAATATGGCCATCTCTGAAGAGTCTCCCAGGAGGTACCTAAAGAGTCCCACAGACAGGAGCGGGTAGCTCTGCATGCACACCTTCTCATTCAGAAATGTGCATTACGGCAGGTCTTTTAAAACAAATAATGTCATGGAAAGAAAACAGTTTTTTTTTTATTTAAAAATGGTATTTCTCATCCAGCGAAAGCGTTTGTTATAGGAAACCCATTTGCTATTCCCATTTTTCAAATGAGGTGGATATATACTAGGTACAAGTAAATGAAGAAGTCACCATCTATCATTCTGTGATGTCTTAGCTTTGCTTCATTTCCAGTTTCCTGATAGGACTGGCTGACAAATGAGGTGTCTCTCATAATATAAGAATAATGAACTCCTGCCAGCGGAGACCAAGCTTTTTCCTATTATGAATTAAGAGCATTTAAAACATCTCTTATTCATAGTGGGGAGAGAGTGGGGACATGATGGCACTATGGAGGAAGGACACAAGTATTTATTAGGCACCTACCATGTGCCAGGCACCAATCTGTTCTGCAAATGTCACCTCATTGGATACCGAGATCATTGCATGCAGAGGTCTCTGGTAGCTTGTCTTCAGCAGGTGCTCAGAGATGTTTCTGATCTATTGATTCATAAATGAATCCTCTTTAGTCACTCTCTTATCCCCCACAGTTCCCAGTTGGAGAGTGGATTCCACCTCCACACATCTCCCCCCCCCTTTCCTCCCAGCCACCCCGTTAGTCCAAGCCCTTCTCACCTGGCTTATTTCAACATTGTCATTTGTCTTCCTGCGCCTTATCTCTCCCCTCCCTGATGCACCCTCTGCACAGCTGCCCAAATAACCTTCTGAACGTGAGCCTGACTGTGAGACGTCTCAAATTGTGAAGCCCCATGAAGCCTCCGCTGTTTTATTCTCACATACTCCGAAGTCTGCCTCACACCTACTTAATTGGGCTTTATTTCATCTAACTCCCCTTGTAAAGCTGTTTGTGTTCCAGGCAAATCATTTCCCACATTAAACTGTCTCCCACTTCTACATATTTTCTCAGGTTGTGCCCCATGCCTGGAATGGACGTCCTCCTCATCCGCACTTTTCAAAATCATTGTTGTTCAGTTATTTCAGTCCTAACAAAGTCTTTGTGGATCCGTTTGGGGTTTTCTTGGAGGAGATCCTGGAGTGGTTTGTCATTTCCTTCTCCAGCTCATTTTACAAATGAGGAAGCTGAGGCAAACAGGGTTAAGTGATTTAGCCAAGTCACACAGCTGGTAAGTGTGTGAGGCTGGATTTGAACTCTGGGAAATGAGTCTTCCTGACTCCAGACCCAAAGCTCTGTGCACTGTGGCACTCCCTAGCTCCCCTCAGAATCAACATTTAGAGACAGAAAGGACTTCACAGAGGATCCAGTCCCTCTTATTTTACAGGAGAGAACCCTGAGGACCAGGATTCACCCAAGGCTCACACCAAGGATTCACCAAGGGAGTCAGCTTAAGTGGTGGGATTTGAACCCACGGCCTCTAATCTCAAATCCAGCCCTCTCTCCACAAGGGGAGGGAACTTCCTGGGGTCTTTCATTTCCACAATGCTCAGCTCAAGTGGTCCCTCATTCCCTGCCCCCACACACACGTGCACTCACACACACACACACACACTCACACAAGCACACTCCCTACTTCATAGTACACTTCTCTCCAACCATCCATCCATCCATCCTTGTCACATCTCTCCCCTACCCCCAAACCCCAGGAGAATGTCATCTTCTTGAGGGAAGTACCTGCCCAATTTTTGCCTTCTTCTCTCCAGCACCCCACAGGGTGCCTTGCACACAGCAAGCAGCTAGTCAGCACTGGCAAAGTCAAATGCGTGGTTCTTCCTCTTCTCTTCCCTTGCTCTCAGTCCGATGTGCTCCGTCATGTGGTACGTGTGGTTCCATCCCTTATTGCCCTCCCTGGTGGCAGGCAAACATTTCTGCATTCAGCCTTTGCTCCTTGCCCTGTGGTCTGGGAGCCCCACTTCTTCATTCAGGTGAGGCCTGAGGCCTTTCAGCTTGTCCAAAGTTCTGTGTCAGGAGGTGATGTGATCTCAGTGGGACAGGGTGGGGGAACCCATCCACAAAAACAACCCGTGGATGCTTAATCACAAGGTGAGCGAGGGAAAGAGGGATGGAACACAGCCAATTGTTTCTTTCAACATGGATCCTTTCCTTGTGTGCAATAGCCCCCCGCCATGCCCAGCCCTCCCCACCCCCCACCCCACCCCTTAATCTAGAGCCATAATATTACATGACACTTTCAGCCACAGATTGCAATTGAGTCTGAGGATGAAGACAGTGTGGAAATGGAGGAAATACCAGCTGTGTGTACCTGGCCAAGGGAATGAATGCCACCCATCAGAAAGCAAAAACATTCCTCAACACAATGACTCCAGCCAACTACACATTCAAAAGTAATCATGGAAAGAAAATATTTGTCTTGTTTAAAAAATCAATTACGCAAGCCGATTTCAAAGGATTAACAGGCCTTTAAACTCTGCTGGGGTAACAATGCTTTCTATTGTTAAAAAAATCTCAACACCAAATAAAATAAACCTTTCTACACACAAAGGAAGGAAAAAAAAGATTATAAGTCAAACTTAGAGTAACTGCGTGTGACCTGTTCACTGTGTGAATGAATGGAGTCACAGTCCTGTCTGAGAAAAAATCCAGGAGAGTGACATCATCTGACCAACTTGCCCAGATGTTGGGGCCCTGCTGGGTGTCCTAGCACTTCACCTATTTGTCCATCCCTTCAAAGATTTATTAATACTTACTTTATACCAGTCACTCTACGAAGTGCTGAAAGTCAGTTCAATAAAAAGACAGTGAGGAATAGAACTTTTTTTAAAAAAAAATTATATCCTCAAATACCCTGCACATGGTAGGCACTTAAAACAGGCTTGTAAATTTGGATGACAGGACACATTTTCAGTGAAGCGAGATCTCTGTTCACAGGGGTTTATAGTCTAATAGGAGAAACAGATGTCATCACAAAGAATTAGAGTAGCATGTCTGTCACATGGTCAGTATATAACACGCGTCCAAAGAAGTAAATGCAAAGCAGATTTGTCTGGCGTGGGGAAGGAATCAAAAAAGTCCTTGACTCATACTAGAACATGGACTGGATTCTGAAAGCAGCGGAAGATTGGAACAGGGAGAGGAAGGAGCAATTCAGGCATGGACGCGTGCCCCTAGCAAAGGCTGAGAGGTGGGAGATGTGCATGTATAGGGAGCATCATGTAAGCTGTTTTGACTGGAGCATAGGATCCAAGAGTGGGAGGGCTGAGGCCAAAAGAGAGGCTGAGGCCAGGAAGGGAAAGGCCTGATGTGTACAACACACAAGTCTTTCTTTCATCGTAAAGGGAAGAAGATACCAGCCCTCACTGAGCAGAGCAGTCACCTGGTCTGGTCTCCAGGACAAACACAGTTTTACAAAACACAACCTAAGACCCAGAGCAGAGAGAGGTGTTGGCCCTAGAGAATCACGGTGATGAGGTTTAGGGTCGGTAGAGCTGGTTCGGGTGTGAAAGAATTTACTTACTTTCTCTGTAGCCATTAGGAGCTTTATTGAAGGAAAAGCAGTATGGGTCTCCAAGCAAGAAAGCTAAGTGAGGTCGATATTTGGGGGAATTATGTTTATATGGACGTTTCAGAACGGTGATGCAGTTTTAGAGGTTTTATGTAGGTTAAAGATTAAACACAGGACAAGATGACATAGGATGAGGGAGACAAAGGGAATTCTTTATGGTTTAAGGATTTAAGGACTGGGCAGGACACATTAAAGAATGAGGAACACAGGGTGAGAGAGACAAGCAATTCTTTTGGAACAGGTTCGAGATAAGGAGGGGAGCACTTTAGGGCACCTTCAGGTGACAGAATAAACTAGGGGCTTCCCAAATCAACCCTTAATATTATTTTTAACTCTTAGGGCACTGTTTATATCCGAATCAATAGGAAAGAAGCAACCAGCCCTCTGAGAGGCACCTTGACCTCTCCCTTGTCAGTGCGAAGTTTCCCTAGCACAAAGAAAGCCTTCAAGTCTCGTCTATCCCCACAGGGCCTGATACGTCTCTTCTTTGCCCAGACCCGGTTGCTGTGCCAAGGGCTCTCCCTCGATGCTGATCATGGAAGATTCAGAGGCATCAGTGTCGGGGTCCTCCCCAAAGAGATGATGAAATTTTCCAAAGAGGCAGGTCAAAGCCCTCAGCACGGTCCGAAAGGAAAATTGGGAGAAATAAATTTAAAAAAGATTTTTAAGAACATGACTTGGAGTCCTTAACTACAAGATAAGGGGATAGATTCAGCTGCAATGATCCCTTTCCCTTGCCAAGCTCAGCATTGGACCAGGACGAAGGAGGAGTCCTGCCTAGACACACTGGATTATGGGTCTGGATTGTGGGGCAGAATGGAAGACAGGAGAAGAGATCACTATGCAATCTACCTATACATGGACTTACACACAACTGATGTCAGTAGATCTGGGCTATCCCAGGGTGGGCTCAGGGGAAATGGCCCAACCCCAGGATGTCTGCCTCCTTCCCCTCCAAACATTTGGGCAGGATGACCCCAGGTCAAAAATCTACCCAAACGGCAACACCGAAGGAGAAAGCAATAGGCTTTGTGAGCCTGTAGAAGGCTTGAGGTCAGTTCCACCTGCTTTGCACTGATGAAGCTGGGTGGTCTTATGGACTCTAAAATACACCACTCAGTTGGGTTACCTCCTTAACTGTCCCTTGGATGCCTCCAGGAGTTACCCTGCAGACAACAGCAGCAAAGACCCCTCCAATTAGGGTCACCCTGATCCGTATATGGCCGTGGCCAGAGATTTCTGCACACAGGTTCACGTACATGAAATGCATAGTAATTGGAAAGACACACATTTCATCCTTCTAAATGTTTCCATGACTCTGATCCAAATCTCTTTTTATAGGTTTGAGCATGTGTGTGCTGGGAGTGTGGGGGGGAGTGGGGAGAAGAGAATATATTAATATGTCTTCCTGATTAGCATTGAAACATCCACACTTCAACCATGAGTTCTATTAGAAGCAATAGGTCTGCCGCCCCCCATTCCCTTCTCATTTCAAAGATGAAGAAGGCCCTCTCTGGATGCTTCCCTACATCTCTGCTGTTGGGGCGATGCAGCCTGTTTATGCAGACAGGTAGTTATTATGCAGAAACTCACATTGGGGTTTGTGTATGCAAAGCCCTGGTTAACTCCCATCGCGCATTGATCCATGATTGACACGTGCAAGCCCCCCTGTCTTTGAGAGACCCGGTTTCCTGTAGACGCAGAATTAGGAGGAAGGAGCGTATAATTAAGAGGAAGAGCAGTAGACTGAGAAGAATTGTGAAGAGAAAGAACAATCGGAAGGAAAGGGAAGCGAAATTCAAGGAAACCCAAAGGAGCAGAGACAGCAAAATAGCCAGGAGCGCCTCAGGAGCCCAGAACCGAGCGCTTAGGAAGAATCCAGTGGCATCGGCCAAATCGGAA
Source organism: Phalanger gymnotis (assembly GCA_028646595.1). NCBI lineage: Eukaryota > Metazoa > Chordata > Mammalia > Diprotodontia > Phalangeridae > Phalanger > Phalanger gymnotis. The sequence continues at coordinate 3,545,673 of CM053626.1, read as the reverse complement.
GGGACAAGAATGCCGCGATGGCGACTCCCGCAACGGGAGTCAGTCTGTCCTAGAAGACCTCAGCCATGGAGGAACCACTTCCCCCAAGAGGCTTATTCCACTTCAGGACAGAGCTGATGGTTAGAAATTGAGGTTCTGTCCCCACCTTCCCCACCCAAATTCATCTCTTTGCAAAGTCTCCCCATTGCTCCTGGTTCTTCCCTCGGAAGCCAGCGTCTAGCACCTCTTCCCCTGGGCAGCCCTGAACAGACTGGGAGACCGCTCTCCTTCCCCTGAAGGGGGCTGTCACAGGTCAAGGAAAGCCGACCACAGACCCAAGCGATCCTAGAACAAGTGATTTCTGAATCACGGAGGACGATGTAGGTGGCGCAATGGGGAAGAGCGCTGCGCTCTGAGAGAGGTAGCTCTGAGTTCAAATCCTGTCTCAGACATTTATTAGCTGTGTGACTGTGGGCAGGTTGCTCCACCTCAGGTTCTTCACCGGGAAATTAGGAATGTTCATAGCGCCTACCTCACAGGTGGGGGAGGATTAGAAATAAACATGTGCGAAGTGCTTTACAAACCTTCAGTTAGGTGGTGCGAGTGATAGACCCCTAGACCTGCAGAGTACCTGATACAAAGTAGGTGCTTAATAAATGCGTGTTGACTGAGCTGGAGTCAGGAAGACCTGAGTTACATTCAGATGGTTACTGAGTGACCCTGAGCAAGTCATTTAACCTACACTTTCCTCAGTTTCCTTATCTGTAGAGGTAACAATATCACCTACCTCGTAGGGTCATCGTAAGAATAAAATGCATATTTACAAAGCACTTTGCAGGCCTTCGAGTGCTATCTAAATACTTGCTTTTATGGCATAAATGCTAGACATTTTTATTATTAAAGTAAGTTTCTGTTGTTTTATTTTAGTCTTATCATAACTCACAAGTATTTTCACACTCTGGGCTTTGTGATTCGTTTTTAATGTGAAACCCCAGAAATGCTGGCATTTTATTTTCCCGTTTGTATATGTCTCTGATGTTTTTATTCTTCCCTACACAATCTTCTCTTTCTGGCATCTTTAGGGAGCTGCTTCCTGAGGCCGTCTTTACCTTGGCAGTCCATCAGAAGTCCCAGAGAACACTCTACTGTTGACTGTTTACTGGTTACGACAAAGCATTTGATTCAATAGAACAAAACGCTGCCTTCAACTCTCTTTCAGTGAGGCATCATTCATCCCAGCATTAAAACGTTTCAAGATTCTTTCAAGATCACAGGAATAAGGGATGCTGCTCTGATCACAAAGATGAGGAGAAGAACAAGACAGGGACGCGTCTGCTGGTGACTGACACGCTCGTCTCGGTGACGGAGGACATCCAGCGAGGCAGAGTCCTAGGTGAAGACCCGAATTCCGTGTCTCTCCTTCCTGGCAGATATTCTTCTGGATGGATGGCCCGGGCCAACTGCACCAAACCCCAGAATTCCGCATTGCTTCTCGGACAGCACTAATTGAAAGGGCCGAAACGAGGCCGGCCTCATCAATCGTCTCTCACGGGAAAGGCCGCAGAGGTGAAGAATGTCTCTTGCCCTGATTTCATCGTGTTTTCAGACAAATGCCGCATAGAGCAGGTCCAGCGGTGCGTCTAACTGGGACACGTCGTACCGACGGTCACCGAGTTGGGCCTCGGAGTTAAAAACAGAGAATAGGCTGCATTGCCTCAAGGAAATTATACAGCTCTTGGGATGATCTTGAGCCTCTCCCAGAAACAAAAAAGTGCCAGGATTCTACCGATATTCCTGAAAAGACATGGAGCACGACGCCCATTTTACAGATGAGGAAACTGAGATTCAGAAACATGAAGTGACTTTTGACAGCTGGTACATGTCTGACTCAGAATTTGAACTCGGGTCTTCCTGACTCTAGGTCCCTCCCTCTATCCTCTGTACCACCTGACTACCACACATAGACACAATAGTGTCCCTAAAACTGACAGTTTATATCACAATGAAGTTAGTGGAAAAGAAATACACCCTGGGGATGATCAAGCCTCGACTCACAACTGATGAGAAAGAACAGCAGGAAGCAATTGGCAGTTGGTGCAGGAAGCTAACGGCTTCATGAGACACCAAGAAACAACAGAACAAAATCAAGAGAATGAAAAAATAGAAGAGAATCTCACTGGAGAAACAACTGATCTAGAGAAGAGATTGGGGAGAGACAATGGAAGAATTGTTGGACTACCTGAAAGTTATGATTTTAAAAAGTCTAGATATAATACTTCACAAGATTATTAAATAAAACTGCCCTGAAGTTTTACAACAAGAGGGTAAAATGGGGTAAAATGAAATTTAAAAAGATTTTGGACAAATAAAATCAAGGTAGCCAAGATTAGAATGTAAGCAGAAAATTGAAAATAAAATTATGGACAATGTCTCAGATAAAGGTCTCATATCTCAAATATATATAGAATTTTGTTAAATTTGTAATAATATAAGTCATTTCCCAATTGATAAGTGGTCAAGGGATGTGCGCAGTTTTTCAATAAAGAAATCAAAACTATGTACAGTTGTATGATTTCAGAAAAACTTGGAAAGACTTCCATGAAATAATGAAAAGTAAAGTGAGCAGAACCAAGAGAAAGTTGTATACAGTAACAGCATTATTATTCGAAGAATAACTGTGAAGAACCAAGTTATTCTGAGTACTATAAATGCTCAAATCAACTATAAAGGACCTATGAAGGAAGGTGCTAGCCACCTCCAAAGAAAAAAAACTGATGAATAGAGATGTCAATAGTATGGTTTTACACATATTTATAAATCTGTGTCGAATGGTGACCTCCTGTAGTGCGGGGTGGGGAGGGAGGGAGACAGTCCAGCACTTAGAATGTAACCAAAACAGAAATAAATGATCCACATCCCCTTAGCATTCTTTTCCTCCTCAAAGTATTCCAGATATACATCCATTTACTTGTTTCCATCTCTAGAACAATATATGCTTGTTGAGGTCAGAGGCTACTTCACTTTGGGGTGTTTCTGCCCCAAAACCTTGCCCATGACTAGCATACAGTAATGGCTTAACAAATGTTTGTTGGATGAAAGATGTCCTTGTGGTTTCCCCTTTCACTGCTTCCATGAACGCACAAGTCCAGCTTATTCAGAGATTTTATTTTAAAATCAGGAGGGGTCAATCTGTAGGCTTCCAGACCCTGATACAATAGGGACCAACCCTGGAATGTGTGTTCTGGGGAGGGAAATGGTGATACCAAGTTCTTTTATCATTATGACTCTACCCGGAAATCAGTCACCTTCCCAGAAAGCACCATCTATCAGACACCTGACACAGAGCACTCTGGCCAACTGGAAAGACCCAACCCGAGACTGTGTCCCCAGCCTCTAGCAAGTCTGAGATGGAAATCATGCCAAGCCCTTTCCCTGCATCCCTCCCTGCCCATAATGTGCATGAGGCAGACCTGCATCACAAACGAGCTCATATTTTCCTCTGCTCCATTATTTATAAATTAGCAGGATCCAGGGCACAGAGCTAGGTCTGCTCATTCCTCACCACCTCTTCATGCACCACCAGAATACGAACCAGTCAGTGAGGAAGAAACGAAGCCTAGGCGCCTCTAGACAAGGGCTTCTTGGAGGTAGCTCTTTGCCCAGGCAGAGGAGAGCTCACTTAATGAACCAGTGATCGCTAAGGACCTACTTTGTGCCAGGTACTAGACTAAGCTCTGGGGACACTTAGGAAAGCCAGAGATAGTCCCTGACCTCAAGGAAAGCCTAGAAGAGTAACAAAGCCAATGGACTGGTCCTACAGATGGACCACAGGCCCCGCTGGTACCTTCATGACGTTGGGAGAAATGAGAAAGGCTCCCAGCAGGCTGTGAAGCACCTGTGTGATAAACTTTGGGAAAACACGGACGAGAGTGACGCAGGACAGATAGGCACTGAAGGGCTGTGACCTGCGGCGCTGGAAGAAAAGTGCACCCGGAGAAGATCACGCTTCCAAGGTGGAGGCTCCTCTGCTGATTTTTCACAGTCTCAAGGTGACTCCGAGTCCTTGGAGGTGGTACCATAAGAATTCCAGCTCAGGGAGATCTGACACCAAGACAGAGATATAGAAATGGGGTTGGTGACGAGCTGCGTGTCTGTCTTCCAAGAACCAGGAGATTAAACTCTGGAGAAGATGGCCAAGATATCCACAAGGCAATAATATTTTTGGTCATGAATTTTCACAAAGACCATCCGCTAATATAATCCAAGTGAGCACTGTCTGTTTAAATGGATAAGTGACCCACCTCAATGAAATCAGAGCTTAGGACCCCAAGAGAATTCTTCTTTATCCAATACCCCAAATGTGAACCATCTTTCACATGAAGGGAATTTTGTGATGTCTATATAGTCATTGGGGCAGCTAGGTGCCACAATGGGTAGAGTGCTGGCTCTGGAGTCGGGAGGACCTGAGTTCAAATCAAGCCTGAGATACATACTAGCTATGTGACCCTGGACAAGTCACTTCACTTTATTTACCTGTTTCCTCATCTGTAGGATGTAAAATGAGCTGGAGAAGGAAATGGCAAACCACTCTACTATCTTTGCCAAGAAAACCCCAAATGGGGTCAAAGAGAGTCAGATACAACTAAAACAGCCCAGCAACAACAACAAATACAATCCTTGGAAACTGAGATTTATTCTGTAGCATAATCTGGACCAATGACCCCTAGTGAGCTAGTCAGGAGAAGGGAGAAGCCTGGGAAGAAAAAGCAGATAAAGGATCCCCAATGATGAGTTTGGAAATCATGAGATAGAAAGGTCCTCAGATCTCCTCATTTAATAGATGAAGAAACAGGCTCCAGCAGGCAAACAGATGTGTCTTGAGTCACACAGGTATGGACGGCAGAGCTAGGGTTCCAACCTAGGTGCCTTTCCACTTCACCATACTATGGTGCAGTTACGATTTCATGTGTGAAGCTTAGAGAGGGTACCTTTGTGGTGATTCATTTAATATTTAGGAAGAGTTCACTATGCAGAGCACACAGATCATGCCATTGTCCTCAGTAGGCTTAGAATCTAGTGTGCAATGCAATCCACGCCAACAAGCATTGTTAAATGAATTTTGATATCTTGTTCTTAAAATGCCTAAATTTCTCCCATGTCCTTCTTCCTTCCCACTTCCAAAGAGCCATCCCATACAATAAAGAATATTTTTAAAATAAAAAATAGAATGAGGAGAAAAAAATTAGTAAACCCATTAATACATACAAAAAAACCTCTGTAAAATATACTCCAAGCCCCACATTCATGGACCTCCTGCTTGTGCACAGGAATGGAGAAGGAAGGAGAAGCATCATCTCCTATCTCTGCCATTTGTCAGTCTTCACTTTGGATTCTTTTGTTATACCATTCCCATTGGTGGGTTCATCCAGGCAGCTTTATTAAAAACCTATTCTGTAACAGGCGCTGTGCTGGGTTAGTGGAATTACACCGACACACGCACACACTCACACCCTCACACACACACATACACACACACACACACACCCAGTTTTAGGCAGCAGCCAGAGGACATGGAGCATTATCAGGAAGTCCCAAAAACATTTCTGGAAAACTGTCAATCACTCGTGTTTTTAGTGTTTCCCTACGTACCTCCCACCCCCTCCCACCCCCCCGCCGGCCTGGTCCCCCCCCACACACACACACCCAGCAATAGTGAAGAATCCAGGATGACTCCCAGGGTGGGAGCCTGGGAGTCTGGGAGGATGATGTTGCATCTACAGAAATAGAGAAGGCAAGAGCAGGGGAAGGTTTAGGGGGGAAGATGTACCTCAAAGCCCACTACAATAGGCACAAAGAACTGGGGCATGAGGGAAGTCCAGGAGGCGCTCCTGTTGCTCGTTTCTAACATGAGGGTCCTGGACTAAATGGTCTTCGATATGTCTTTTATCTCTACCCCTTAGTCCTTTGACTCTATGACATAAATGCCCACTGGGATAAGATCTTTCCTCACAATCAATCAATGAACAGTCATTAAGAAACTTGGGCTCTACTGTGGCCCCCACCTCTGACAGGTAAGCTTTCACCTGGTCTTGCCTAGACAACCTTTACACCATTTCCTGCCATCTTCCTGCCATACCCTCCAGACAGCAATGGATCTCCCTCCCAACAAAAAGAGCATTTGCCTCTTCCCAGCAGGCAAGTTACCAGATCTCCACTTGCATTGCCTTCCCCTATTGGGGCATAAACTCCTTACCTGACATGAGGATACATGCCTATTATCCCTGCTACTGGAGGTGCTGAGCACTGTGGGTCCTGTGAACTCAGGAGTTCAGAGCTGCAATTGGGCTCAAGCTGACCTGGTGTGTGTGGGGGTGGGGCACCAATATGGCCCCAGGAGCTGGGGGCCACCAGGATCTCTAAGGAGGAGTGAACCTACTCAGGTCATAGCCAGAGCAGAGCAAAGTTTCTGTGCTTGCAATTGTAATGCCAGCCCTTGGTACAGCACGCAATAGCACAGGGTTTCATAAATACTTCCTCAATTTTTATCTGTCTCCCATGTTCCAGTCCTTGGTTTGGGCACATGCTGAGGATTCAAGTACAAAGAATGACGTCCGCTGCTACTCACAAGGACTGGACACTCGGATTGGCCCTTAGAAATGCCTGTGCCATATACTGGTCTTTCTTCAATATGCTCCACACAGATCCCTTATTCTCTTACCTCCCATGTGAGTATTTAATACAAAAACAAGCCTCTCCTCCCCTCACAAACAAGAAAATACAAACGACCAATCCGGTATGGAAAAGTAAACCTTGTATGGCTGTGTCTCCAGGATGTGAGAATTGTTGTTACAAGGTGAGAGAAAAGATGCTTCTGATCTGTCTGCTTCCTTCATCTGGCAAGGGAGCCAGCTGCAGGCATGGTAACCATGGAGCTCTATCACCACATTGCTTTGGGAACTGAATTCTGAAATGCCTATTCCCTTAAGAAAAATGAACTGCCCGCCCCAACACCCCATGGAGTCTCTTGTGTCTGCTCTCATATGCAGGCTAAATGACCACAACTGCATCCCAGGTGGCCAGAAAAAGGGCTGGATCTTAGATCTGAAGAAGACATTAGAAGTGTTTAAGCCTGACCTCCCACCCATTGTAGACAGGAATCAGTTTATTGGTGTCTCTAATAGAGCTGGTCTAGCCTCAGCCTGAACACCCCTAGAGCTTTCTATCTCAGGCAGGCTGTAAAGCCCCAGCCAGGATGCAGCAAGCTTAGGGGACTCTCTAGGGACCAGACTGGGGGAAGGCGCAGCAGCATGAAAGGGGCATAGTGATAGCAAAGAACTAAATACAATCAGCTAGGTTAATGTTGCCATGGTTACTGGAACACAGGCCAGAGGATGTTCTGTTAGCAAAACAGCCTGGGAACAATTGAGCGGCAGAGAGCTGAGGGCCAGACTGCAGGAGAGGTCATCCCAGTCACCAGTGATCAGGTCAGTCTGGGTTTGGGTGGATGGATGGATAGAGAGATAGACAGATAAACAGATTCATAGATACACAGATTGATAGATAGATTCAGATACAGACACGTAGATACATAGAAAGATAGATAACTGGACAAACAGAGAGGTTCATAGATGCATAGATCGATACATAGACACAGACACATAGATACATAGAAAGACAGAGAGATAACTGCACAGACAGACAGATAGGTAGGTAGGTAGGTTAGTGGGGTTTGGGTAGCAGAAGCAAGTGCTGCAGTCAGGTATCTATGCAATGTCTCAGGCAGGCAGGATGATGTGCGGCCCTTGTAGACCTTGGGGGAACGCCTCCACTATAAACCTCTATTCTAATACCTCATTTGAACCTTGGACGAGGCTGAGTCATAAGCTATAATGGTAACAAGATCATCATTTCTATGGCACTTTAAGGTTTGCAAAGTACTTTACAATGACTGCCTCATTTGATCCTCGTGAAAACAGTGGGAGCTAGGCACTATCACACTATCATCATCCCCGTTTTGCAGATGAGGAAACTGAAGCAAATGGAGATCAAATCGCTGGTTCAGGGTCACACAGTTGGTTAGTGATTGAAGCAGAATTTGAACCCGGGTCTTCTTGCCTCCACCCACCTGCCACCTGGTGAGGATGACCTCAGGCGGGTTCCTCAGAGGCAGACACAGCAGCTATCACCAGATTCTCCTCACCAGGCCGGGTAGAGGATCATGACTTTCTCAGCCGCAGCAGCCGTGAAAGATCACCCAAATAACTAAAGAAGTTCAGTGTCTACCTGGGCAAAGTCCCGTGCTGAAATAAAAGAAGTGAGTTTTTTTGACTAGGCTCTCTTAGACACAGAGCCTTTTTCTCTTGTCTCTTCCTCATCTTCCCAGGAGCTTTTGGTATTTGTATGAAGATTTAGGGCAGCATTCTCTGGGAGAGCTGGGACTTCTGATAAGGGTGTGATAATTCGTCCTTCGGTGTTTTAATGGGTTATTAGACCAAGAGATTCTGTTTTGTCTAGAAAGACTAGCACCTGCACAGCCTTGGAATCTTGGTCCTCAATAGTGCCATTTGCCTTTGTAATAGGAAATTGGGGATCCCATCGGTGGGGATACTGACAGTGATGGCAAACTCACTACCTGTCACGGCAGTTCATTTTATGGCTGATCAGCTCTGATTAGGGCAATTAAAATGGTAAAAATTTCTCATGATGAGTCCCAAGTGCCAGCTTACAGTGCCTAATCAATTCTGGTTCTGTGCTCAACACCAGCCTACTACACACACCTGTCTTTCTTTCAATATGATGTTCCTCATATTTTTAGACCCTTGGCTGGTTCCCATTTGCATTGGTTTTTCCAGCTGCTTCTTGTGCACTATGGTTTCTAGAACCCTCTTCATGCTGGCAACGAGCCCTCATCATCCTGGCCATCCCCTTCAGGAAGCTGCCAACATCTTTCAGAGAGATTCACTGCCTTGTATCATAACTTCGGCTCTGATCAACTTTAAATCTCCCTCTTGCCCCGTCATCCTCCAATGTCAGACAGCCAGGTCCTTACAACTCATCATCCTTTCTGCCCACTGTGTAAATGAATTGAAGAATCTTTTCCAGAGAGCAGAATTGTATGGCAGGAAAGAAGAGGCTAGGCACTTAGGAAAAGAGCAGGGGAAGGGAGAAGCGGAAGATACCGTGAGGATGACTGACATGTTTACATATTTGCAACCTGAGATAAAAACAATTTTCATGAAAGTGCATTCACTTGACAATTACATATTGGAATGTGGGAAAGGGTGACCAAGGACTTAAGTGGAAAAAACAGCACAGGAACCAAAGAAAAAGGCTTGTGAACAGTGTGTACAGAGTAGAAGGAGGCTGGGTTTGGGCATCGACAGTCTGGATCAAAGCCCATTCTGCTACTTCAAACCTGCGGGACTGTTAGCAAGTCATATCACCTGCATGAGCCTCCTCTGCAAAATAAGGGAGTTAGAGTAGAACCCTTCTGGCGCTAGATCTCAAGGGTCCTATGATCGAATCCAGGAACCTAGTCACTTAGAAAGTCACAGATTCAGAAGGAAGGAGAGCCACAGAGGATCTGGGAGATGAGGGCATAAAAGGAGACCTTAGAATAGTGATGCCGGAAGGGACAGGGTAGGGGAAGTGTGAGGAAGAGGCATCTTGGGCAAAGCATAGAGCCTTGCAAGCAAATAGTTGCCAAAAACATATTCTAGCATAGAGTTGAGTAGACAGCCCATTGAGTCAGCCCCTCAGTCCAGGTAGCCGAGCCAGACTCTGAAAATGGGCATTGGAGGAGTCGGAGCTGGCTACATTGTCTCTGGGAAACGCCCGTGCTCCCAATGACCAGGGGGCCAGCGTTGTACTCCAAGATTTTACCAGTGATGCTGGGGGGCTTTTAATCTTAGAATGCCACTCCCTCAATTATTAGCGAACCAGAAGGCGATGAAAAGATGTGTGTATTTGAGAAGAACGGGCATTTTTTGCCTCATGAGGAGATAAGGTAGACATGGGGGGAGGGGAATAAAAGGTGGTAGAAAGGGAGAGAGGCTCTACATAGCCTAGGTACCCCACGGGCATACGAGAAACAAGAAATAACAGACAAACCAAAGGAAGGCTCCAGGTCATTGGGTGGATCTGTATAGAGAGTTTGCTATAAGATGCGGAAGAGAAGTGATGAAAGTTAAAATGGTCATAGGCTGGACAGGCAGAAGAAGCCATGATGAAGAGATGAGGAGCAAGGCCCAAATTGTCCGACTGTTGAGTGAAGACCTCTAAGCAGGCTGGAAGAGGTCACTCAGGTAGGTCATCAGCTCTGAAGGTTAATCTCTCCCAGAACAAGGGGGCAGTAGGAAGGGTACGCGTACAGAGCTCACAGAAAGGACTGAGAATCCCCAAGCGTTGGAGTTGAGAATTAACGTCCATTCTGAGGTCAAAACAAACCGTAGTCAAAAACGTCAGGCTTGTTTTCTGAGCTGGGCAAGTCAGACAACCACCCGTCTAGAACTTGTTGGGGGGTGATATGGTGTAGAGCAATGGTATCCGATCCAGGTAGAAACCAGGGCCACCAGAGGATCCCTGTGGATCACAGACTGACTTCGAAAGCTATGTAGAACGTTATCTGTAGTTTATGGCCTTTTATTTGTTTTGTTAAATGTTTCCCAATTACATTGTAATCTAGTTCAGGCAGCATTTGCACCTGTCATAAAAAACCAAACTCCACATCTTCAAGGCTTGGGTTCAACTCCTTCTCCATGGACTGGCTGTGTGATTCTGGGCAAGTCACCCAGCCTGGGAGGGTCCCAAACAACCACTCTCTGAGCCTAAGCTTTCAATCTTTTTTAAAAAGCTTTTCCACTCATTGATTTGCATTGGCGGAGGAGTTTTTGCCCTGGAAGTTCTCTATAAGACTCATGAAATTACAGTCTCAAACCTTAATAAATTAATGAATGGATAAAAAAGAGAAAAGAATATACTGGCCGTGTTTAGACTCCATGTGAATAAACAAGTTGGTTTTTAAAAAGACTCATTCTTCTCTCAGTACACGCCAGAATTTTCTGGGTATGCATAGTTTGGGAATCTAGAAAGCTTTCAAACCTGGTTACAAACAGAGAGGATTTGGCAGCTTTTCAAACTTTTTCCTATTATTAAAAGAAGAAAAAAGACAAAGCCTATTGTAGTCAGAAGGGGAAATAGAGGGTTTTCACCAATGGCTAAATTCCTCAGTAATTATACTGAGATGAGGAAAGCCCACAGTGTGTGGGTCTGTGTAACTACGATCAATCTGTCACTTTTCCTAAAGACATGAACCACTAACGGCTCCAGCCAGCCTCCAGTGACTCCCTGAGGGTGTGTGTGTGTGTGTATGTGTGTGTGTGTGTGTGTGTAAAGAACCTCACAGGTCTCCATGGATACAGACATTTTTCATGCTAAAACACATTCATTTTCCTCTTTCTAGCCTTTGGAGTCCTGTAAACACTTGTAGTATAAATTTTTAAGGAGAAACCAGACCTTTTTACAGACAAAGAAGAATAATCAGCTTTCCCCAGACTGACAATCAAAAAAAACAAAGACAAAACCTATTCAGAATCCCTGACCTGCCCTGGACTGATGTGGGCTTGCCGGCTCTGCCACCAGCCTTGGCTCCTCAGCCCTCACTGGGCTACTCGCTCTGGTTCCTCAAATGGACCTCGAGTTCTAGGCATCACTTGGATCTCTCAGGCCTTTGGTCACAGAATTCTAGAATCTTGGGGCTGGAAGGAATCTCATCCAACAAGAGCCTGGACAAGAATCTGCACTACAACCCACTCCACAGAGGTCCTCCAGCCTCTGCTTGACACCTCTCAAGAGGGCTCATTCCACATTGAGTTCATTCTTTTTGTTAGGATTTTATTTCCTGACATAGAACCTCAATAAGTCTCTTTGCAAGCTCCCCTCCCACCATTGCTGCTGGCTCTGCCCTCAGGATGCAGCCAAGTAAGTGTCATCCCCCTTGGATGTGACACCCTTTCACTATTTGAGCATACGGTCACATTCCCCTCTCTCAGCCAGAGTCCCTTCTTCTCCACCTCTTAGTAATGCCTCCCTCTGCTCTCACACCAACGCACTCCATATTTACATTCACCCTCTTTAGCACGCCTCCTATCAGAAGAAACACTCTCAGAACATACTTTCACCACGACCACAGCCTCCCCTTCCATTCTATAGCACTCACAGCTCCCTCCCCTGTCTCTCAAACCATAGTTGGCATATGCCATCTCTGAGGTTCCTAAATACTTTGCCAGTTCTCACTAGCAGATGTTGGAACTTAGCAGGAAATGTGTAAGCTTCCAAAAAGTGACCTACCTGCCCCCCTCAACTCCCCACTGTCCCAGGTGACTCACAGGTACCTTCAGAGCTGTATTTCTATATATCACTTAACCATCAGATAAAGCTAGTACCTCTTCCCTTTTATTGAATGGAGGGAGCTGAGGGTTGTGTGCGCACCTTTCATAAGACTGCATCACACAGGCTCAGAGACAGGTATGCACTCACCCATCCCTCCTCGCCTGGTGCCTGGTGCCTGCTACTCAGTTTTTCAGGCTTTGATCTTGGGGCCCCTGAATCAGTCCACTTTCCACCCAGCTGCCCCAGGGACTTGACTCAGACACACCAACACCTTTTGGTTGGTATTGAACAAATGCCAGTATTATGAAGCTATGGAACAATTGATAACACGTAGCAGGTGGTGCATTTCATCATGACTTCCTCAGGAAACCTGACTTGCCATCCTGATTCTAGGTCCCTCTCACCTGCAGACTAAAGAGTATAAAGGCTTAAGTAAGGAAGCTAATCAATGAGGACCTTTCTGCTCCCCACCCACCCCCCAATTCCTTTTCAGTAGCTGATGGGGGAAGGGGTCATCTCAGCTCTCAACTTGGCTTGGCCAGTGTAGACAAAGCATCTTTGCTCTCATGATCAAATTATTTCATCGCTGTTCATTTGGGGGAGGTAATGATCCATTCTGCTTCCTCCCTGGAAGGATAGTAGGGGTTGGACAGGGACTACATCTGTGATGTCATTGGCATGGCCTTCCTTCTCCCCCTATTAATATAGGCATCTTCTCTGCAGCCTTGGAATGTTAGTATGGCACCTAAAAATGAAGCGACCTGCCCAGGGTCACAGAGGCAAGTCTCGAACCCAGGAATTTCTGGCTCTTGGCCCTAGGAGAAATTGTGGTTATTTCCGTATTTCCACAGAATCACGGCATCTCACAGCTGGAAGGTACCTCAGAGACCACTGGCTACAATCTACATGGGTAGATTAAGAATCGCATGTCCAACAAGGGGCCATCTGTCTTCCTCTTGAATTGCTCTAGTACTAAGGAACTCATCACCTGCAAGGCAGCCTATTCCACTCTGGCATCGTTCCTCTTCAGTGGAGTCTAAACTGGCTTCCTTGCTTCCTTTCCTCTTCATTCCCAGGTCTCAGACCAGGCAGAACAAACCGAGTCACTTTTCAATCCCCGTAAATGGTGGTGTGGCAGCTGATGGAGCCGACCGCTGCTGAGTGGCAAGTGCAATTAATGACATACAAACAACAACTAACTCAGTGACTGCCAAGGTCCAGTTCTTTTGCCTGAATAATTAAGGAGGCCACACCCAGAGGGCAGAGTTGTCCCCAGTGGCTGATTTCTCATTCTCCCTCTGTAGCCATTTGAAGTCCCCATACTTCCTCCACAGGTCACCATGTGGTAATTAACACTGTCTACCTGCTTTCCCCTCTCCCTCTTGGCTTTCCTAAAGCACAAAGCCTTCTTTCTTCCTTTCCTATAGCCTCCTCTCATGCTCTGAATTGCATTTTCTCTGAGCCCAGCCCTTTTCATCCATACCTGGCAGAAATAGAGCAGGAAAATTACAAGACATTTCATTTTAATTCGATTATGAAGCTTTTAATCATAAATGCCCCCCAAACACAAAGACAATTTATCATCCTCCCCGACTGTGCAACCCTCCCCGATTCACGTTCATGAATCCATATCACCAAGAAAGACTGAATGATTAAGAGTCCGATTAGAGCAAGCAGATTAACTTGGCAAACATCATAAATTTCACTCCCAAGCAGGGAGGTTTTCTAAATGCTCACAATAACTGCCCTGCAGAAAATAACAAGGCAGCCTCTGCCCTCCTTGATGACTCAATTGGAATCTACTGAGTCTAGGAGCATAAAGAGAAAGGAGGCTTATGAATTTTCTCATTGGGAATTTAAAGAGGATTAGACAGGAAGTGTTTCTAACTGTAAACACATATTTAAACAGGAGAGGATTTAAAAACAAAACTTCCCTCTCTCACACTCAGAGAGACCCCTGACTGTTTCTCCAGCGTCCAGATCTATAACCCCAGAAACCTCCTTCAGCCTTTTGTCAGATGAAGAGCGCTGGAGAAGAGACTCTTCAAGATCCTCTCGGCTTTGACATTCTATGGTTCCATGAAATCAGCAAGCCTAGGCCAGGTTCATTCCCAATTTTTTTTGTAAGAGCAAATGAATTCAAAAAAGTTCCTGAAAGGCATCATTAAGTTATATGCATCAAAGGCCTTGGTTTTGAAGTGACAGACAGGAGTGGCCCAGGCTGGGCAGACATGGATGGGTGTCAGAGGGAACCACTCAGTGAGTGAGATCACAGAGCCTTCAGTGTTCTCCCAGTGATGCCTGTGGCTATGACCAGGGGACTACCCCAGTCTACCAAAGGGAAAATGTGCAGATGACCCAAAGGACAGGGGATAGAGGAGGTCAGCTGCAGTGGATTCCCAATGATTACCTACAAGCAATAAGTGGAGGTAATGTCCTTGGGGAAATGTATGACGGAGATGATTGGGGGCAGGGGTGGGCAGGAGAGCCAGAGGTCTGAAGTGAAGGGCAACAGATGGACTGATTTCTAGGTAGAAAGGTCCTTCAGGGTCATCCAGTGATAGCTACCATTACTATAGTACTTTCAAGTTTGCAAAGTAAATTATAAATACTCTTATTTTGTCCTCACAACACTCCTTTGAGATAGGTGCTAGTATTATTCCCAAATGAGGAAACTGAGGCAGACTTCATTAAGTGAAATGACTATCCCAGGGTCACACATCTAAGTGCTGAGGCCAGATCGGAACTCTCCAGGTACCTCCTTAGATATTCTGAGAGCCAAAGAGGGCAAGCAATCTCTTCAATGTCACACAGGTGACCAAGCCAGATACATCCCTCTTCCCAGTACATCACACTTTGTTCCATCCCGTGTGTCAGGTTATCTTGCAAGACCTTTTTTTTTTTAACAGAGTGTTTCTTCCCTTGTTGGCAAAATTGAGAAAGAAGTCTCAGCTGCCCAAGCCCCAGCCCAGCCCTTTGTTCTCTCTAAATGATTTGGACAGGGCAGCAAAGCACAGAACAGCCACAGAAGGCTGATTTAAATCTTGATACAATGGACCCTTTGGGTTGTTGCTTTTGTTTTAAAATGGAAGAGAGAGAAAGAGTCAGCAGTTTTTCTATCTCAGTTTGAATTCATTTTTTATAGATAAGACTGGCTTCCTGCTGCAATGCCCCTCCCCCCTGCAATGCCCCTCCCCCCAAGCATAAACAGGCACATGTAGATTCTATGATGCCAGCCTTAGATGATGTAATGTGACTCCGCTCATAGGCTCTGACTCCTAGGCAGGTCATGGCCCCTTTGAATGTGCCTTGTGGGCTCACAGCTCCCTGTACAAAGCTCTCCCCAGATTGCCTCCCCTCTCCTGGGCAGGGGTGGGCAAGAAGTGAAGTCGGTACCCCTGGAAGCTCCCTTGATCTGCTGCAAACCTTTCTAACTGAGGTCATTAAGCCTGTCAAGCTGCCAGCGAGGTCTGTTCAGTTCCATCTAGAGCCACCTCTTTTCAAGGGAACAGGGGAAGGCGAAGAAGGCCTGGCAGCAGGTGGCAGGGGCCCACTCCATAGTGACAAAGGATGGGGGAGCTGAAAGGACTCTGTTTATGGGAACAGGTAGAGTCCTGGGAGAGAAGGATGGAGCCCAGGTGCTGGCCCTCTGATGCCGATGTCCCTCAGATCCTGGGCCCAATCTTGGGTCTCCTGGGGCTCTGGACCTGGAGTTGATTGAAAGGCAGCTCACTGCAGTACCTGTAACTCTGGGTACTGGGTGAGGGGTGGGGAAGCATAGTCTCAGGGCATCTGGCCAGTGCAACAGGCTGTCCCAAAGGGTCCCTCTACCAAGGAAGATTCTGGTCCCCCCCCACCTTTGGCTTCAAAAGCCCCTCCCAGGGCCACTATTCCCAGGAACCTGGTGAGAATCCCCACCTCTAGGCTTTGTAGTTCAGGTAGCAGAGTTGTGGGGAAATCTTGACCGTGCCCATGCCTTGCCCTCCTCCTCATGGTGGGAGGGTGAGGGGGGGAGGCTCAGCCTGGGCTCCGGTAGGTGCAGCATTGCCCCTTCTTCCCCTCACTGCGGGAGGGAAGGAGGTTGGCTGTGCGCACTGACCCGTTGGTTCCCTCACCGGCCCCCACCCCTGCCCCCGCCACCTCCAGCTCCCAGCTTTCGAGTTCCTAATGCCTCCAGCAGGGTAGATTTTGGGGAATTGGGGCTGCGGGGGGGGCGAGTTGGCAGATGACCTTCCATGCACCATGCCAGGAGGCTGTAGACTTGGCACTGAGGACAGCGTAATCCCGTAACTTTGCAGCACCCAGTGAGCTAGGTAATGCAAGCAGTGTTTAGCCCCACGTTACAGGTGAGGAGGAAACGGAGATGAATCAAGCGACTTGCCCAGGGTCACAAAGCAGCCAAGTGCCCAGGGTGGGATTCAGCCCCAGGTGTTCGGGTGCCAAGTTCGGCCCTTTCTGGCAAGCTGCTTCAGCCTCTAGAATAACTCTTCTTTGAATGATGCTTGGGGATTGGCGCTGCGAATCGAGATCACCCCCATTTTAAAGAAAAGAAACAGCTCTTCGAGCTCCAGGGTTAACATGGCCATCGGTGTCTGAGCGAGGTTTTGAATCCATATTCCTCGCATCCAATTCAGAGAACGTGGAATTCACCCACCAGGGACAGAGAGTTTCGGGAGGATCGGGAGGTCTCGGGCAGAGAATGCCAGATGTATGGAATCCGTGCAAAGCAGAGGAGTCTTGAGAGAGCTGGCTGGGGCCGGGGAGGGGAACATGGATGGAGATGTTGCCTCCATGTGAGAGGAAGCAGTTCTGGCCCCCTTCTGCTTCCCTTTTCCCACTCCCACCCCTACGCCATTGTGGGCAGGGCCTAAGCTGTAGGCTGGAAGGCATCATGGGCTTAAGAACCAATTGGGCTGGTTTTCCCTTTCCATGGAGGGAGTAATGAATGATCTTTTGACATATCTGTAGGGTTGTCATTGGGCTGTAAACAGGGAGGTCTCTTTGGGTGTAGGAGAAAGAGTTATCCCGGCCCCTGCCCCCACACACATACAGATTCTAGATTGGACTTACTTTACCTTAGTTACTGTGGACTTGCCAGGAAATTATGAAGCCTTGCTCACTGGCAGCCCACACCCACAGCCCCATTCACCTTACTATTTGGCTTGTATGGGGCTGATTTCTCCCACTGCTATGTAATTTTATGTGCATTTATATGTCATCAAAGAGTTAAATCTGGTTCTTAGAGTAAGAGAGGAGGAGACGTGGCCAAGATGATGTAAATGAGCCAACTTTTTTAGGAAAGGGAGGACCTGGCCTTGAGACAGCATGGTAGTGGGTATACTTCTCAGCGAAAGATCAAGATTCAAGTCTCTTCTCTGTTGCTTACTAGCTGTGTCAGCCTAACCCAATCACTCAAGAATCCTGAGCTTCACCATCTCCCTTCACAGATAGTTTGTCCTTTGGTGAAGGGTGTCCCTCCCCACTCCCCAGTTCCTTATGCTGAAAGCCTCAGTTTCCTTATCTGAAAAATTAGGAGGTTGGATCATTAGAAGATCTCTCCTATTCCACTCACTTATAAATCTCTGATCTCTCAAATAACACCTTAATACAACTGGCTCCCTTTGGTCATGATTTTGGGGAAGGAAAGGGAGCAAAGATGCCTAGCACCTTTCTACCCCGTTCACTTTCCCTGATTTCCACTGTGAGCTGAGCTTTCATCTCACTGCTCCAATTCAAAGGGAGGTGGATTTCAGCACTGAGGTGGTTTCTAGGTTGCCCAGAGCAGCTTATCCAATTTGTTGGTGCTCCATGCTGCCCTCTCCAGACATTCATAGTCCTGCAGAACCTCCATCAAAAGGTCATTGGAAAAAAAAAGGCAAAACTGAAGTTTGTGATTTAGCAGTAGCCCCATCAGGAGTTCTGGGGACACTGGAAGTCACGGATCCATGTGAGCAGGGGGTGATCAGGCATTGTATTGGGCTCAAGTGTGAAAGTCACCAAATTGGAAAGGACCTAGAAGCTAGCCAGCCTATGTATGAAATATAGACACACATATGCATACATGTTGGCTACCACATAGCACACAAATAGACCATCCCCTTTCAGAAAACTTGAGTGGGGGGAGGGGTAGCCTTATCCCAGCTCCTTTGTGACTTCCCCTTATTCCCTAGCCTGGTTTTGTCCTCTGCTAGAGCAGAAACAATCCCTACTTCACACAGCCCTTCAAATACTTGAAGGTAGCTAGTATGTGGATTAATCCACAAACATTTATTAAGCATCTACTTTGTGTCAGGTGTTGATACATATGCACATATGTATATGTATGTATGTATATGCATATACATATAATTGTGTTTTATATATCTATCTGTGTGACTATGTCTACACATAGATGATATAGATATTAGGAGGTTATCAGAATAGTCTGGGTGAACGTGGTGAGCATTTGCTCCAAGGAGATGGCTTGAGTAAAGATAATGGAACATGTTTGAGAAATGTAACAGAGAGATGCAGCAAGAGTTTGCAACATTGATATGTGGGTTGAGGGAGAGGGAGGAGTCTAGGATCACTCCTAGGCTGTCAACATGAATGAGTGAAATAGAGAAATCTGGCAGAGGTCATGGTTTTCGTGGAAAGAAGAGTTTTGTTTTGGATGTATTGAATTTTAGATATACCTAGAACTTCCACTTGGGAATGTCTAATATGTCTTCTCTAGTCTGAACAGGAGCTGGTTCTGGCAATGATTAGATTGTCTGGATATCCTGACAATATATGATTTTTTCCCTTGTCCTTCATTGCTCCATTGGTACCACATCCAGAAGGACTGATTGCTCCAAACTCCCACTTCATCCTTGAAAAATATCAGAGACACAGGGGTCCAGGATTGAACTTGGAGTTTGAATAGAGAGAAGCCAGTCAGAAAAAAAAGCCAGTCAGGGACTCATTAGTTGTGAGTCCTCAGGCAAATTTGATTCTAACCCTAACTCCACTAGGCCCCAGATCTCTTGTCTAAAAAATGAAAAGGATTGAACTATATGATCTCTTAAGCTTCTGACTTGAAATTCTATGTCTTGGGCAGGATTAGACTAGGTTACTTATTCTTTCATTCCTAAAATTTTATTATTCTAAATAATTTCTTCCCTTTCTCAGTTTATTCAACCATTCAATTTAACACATTCTCATGTGCAAATGTTCCTGCTGTGACGTTCTTTACGAGACAGCATAGAAAGACCACTGGACTTGGCATCAGGAGAGCCTGGTGTTTGGATCTTGACTCTGACACATCCTAGCATTTACCCCCCCCCAAGATTCCCTTTCCTGATTGGTACAATGGGGCTGGAGGACAGCATCTCTAAGGTCTCATCCTCCTCTGTCATTCTACAGTTCTGAGGTTCTGATGGACCATAAGTTAGACACAGAAACTCTATTAACCATCATAAAAGAATGAGATGAAGGCAACAGGAAATACTAGGATGAACAAAGGATTTGGAAGAGGACGACCTGAATTTACATATCTTAGATACAGATTTAGAGCTGGAAAGGACCTTCAAGGTCATTGAGTCTTTATTTTAGAGAAGAGGAAACTGAGGCACAGAGAGCCTCAGTAACTTGTCCAAGGTCACCTAATCACTAAGGGAAATGCTTGGATTAGAATACTGGGTCTTGAAGCATAGCCGAACCTCTCTTCTCCATTCCCCAAAATGAGGAGGCTGAAATATAGATGCCCGCACACACACACACATATATACAGATACATATATAATTAAATACATGAATGGTATAAAGTACATAAACATAATTAGAAATAAAATATTATATGTAATAAGATATACGTATGACTGTGTATATATGTATATGTATATATATGTGTATGAACACATGCATACATATACATACATGTACACGTATATATCCTTATACATGATATGTAATCTTTACTGTAAACTTTAGGCTCCAAGTCCTATGATCTGGCACTGCTCACTCGACCACAAGGGGGCGCTAGGCAAAAAGGATGATGAGAACCAAAGGGTATGTTGACCCTATGACCTTGGCTGGATGAGCCACCACCTGAATAGGGATTCCTGTTCCTATTTCCATAGGATAGTATCTGAGCCATTATCCTTGGCCAGGTCTCTAAGTTCTAGCACACAGCAATATGGATAATTTATGTCCATTCCATTCATTCATTGACTCATTCATCAAACATTGATTAAGCTGCTGGACTGATATTCCTTAAGCACAGATCTGACCATGTTACTCCTGCGCTCCAAAAGCTCCAGAGTCACCCTATTGTTTCTGGGATAAAACACAAACTCTTCTGCTGAGCGTGCAAAGCCCTCCCTGCTCTTGGGCCAGCCAACCTTCATAGTCCCCTTAGACACTCCCCACTCCTGCTAGATGAGCTTGCCTGCTTTTTTCATCTCTCCTCCATTCTATCTCCCATGTTTTGCCTTTGCAATTGGCTTGGTAAGTGTTCTGGTTCTAGAGTAAATGTCCTGGTATTGAAGGCTTTGGTACTGGAGGTAAAAAATGTTCATATCCAAAACTCTGATCCTAGAGGTAAGGACTACTATCTGCTTCTTTGTTCTTCAGTAGGATTGCCTGGTAAGAAGGGCCTATAAAGCCTTAGAGGTGAGGAACCTCATTTTTTGAGACTCAAATTCCAGAGGTGAAAGTGTCATGTCTTAGGGTCTGCTTCTGACTTTGAAAGGTCTGATGCCTAAGACTGACTCTGAGCTGGATCTATCATGGAGAACATCAGTATAATTTCTTTATTTTGATGCAGCACATGTGGAGGCCAGAATAGACTTCTCTAATGTCTCCTACTTCCTCCTTTCTCCAAGAAAACTTTTATTCCTGCCAGGAGGAGAAGCAGGAGGTTGTGACCAGAGGCTGGTCACTCTGTTCTCCTCATAGAGAAGGTGTACTTTGCTAGGATTATATCAATCTTCTCCCTTAAATATTGTTAGTCTAGTCTAAGGTTAGTCTAACCAAGTTTTGGGTTCAAGCTAAACACATCTGATTGCTATTCACTAAGGGGTAAAAGGGGCCCCCAAACTTTGTATCCAAGGCTTTATTCCTTTCCTACCAAATGAATACACATAGCAAAGAAACCCATTTATCCAAATCTATAGCAAAAAAATCATAAAAAGTATACAATATGAGCTTATATACCAGACAATTGAAGGAGCTCTCCCTTTGGGAATGACCTAATTCAGCTCAACCAAGAAAGGGAGTCTCGGATCTTACTAAAAGAGGGAAAAAAACCTCAAATCTCTAGTAAGGCTGAGACTCCCAGTTCCTCTCATGTTGCCTTCTCACCAGAATATTTCTCCCCCTTCAATGAACTGAAGAAAGGTTAGTATTGCACATCTCTCTTGAAGTCAAGAGTCAGAAGAACCCCCTCTCCTCTCTCTTTCTCATCAACTCTGCCCTCCCCGCTCATGCAGGTGCAGGGCATTGATCTCTACCAATGAGGGAAAATCCCATACCAATGTGTTTGGAGCTCAAGTTCCATTAGCAATATCTTATCAAGGCAAGGAAGGTAGCAGTATACTCCAAGATGGTAGGTTTTGGGATGGAAGGCAACCACTCAAGGTCCACAAACACGTATCTTGGACTCCCCAACAATGATTCATTTCACTAGCAGTCGCTGACCTCCTTTCAGTGTGGATTTTCACCTGCTCTTTCAGTCAACTACAGTTTTGATTTTTTTAAGGGGCAGATTGTGTTTTTATAAGATTCACTGCCTCCCAGCATCCTCAGTAGAATATTTTTGGTAAAATATCATAAAATGGTGATAAAATGGTATTTGGTTGGTTGGCGTTGTTAGTGGTGGGATGTTGTTTTGTTTGTTTGTTTATGTGTGCGAGCAGCTTGCAGGCATTCAAAACCTTACAGTTTCTTAAGTACAATCCAGTCCACTTCCCTCCCTCTATTCAGTTATGTGCCCTAGTCATTATCCTTCTCAGGAGCTGTCCCAGGTACATACATTATTGGACAGTGGGCTGCCTATTAAGCTATGTGCCATAAAATGGATGATGAGGAATTCTTCATCCATTTAGATTTTCCTATGTGGATTGTTAAGCTGACTCCTTTTTAGTAGTTGTAGATATTGCTAAAGAGGCCTTTAGTATTCTGAGGCTTGATGCAATCATCACACTGTCATCCACAAAGAGGAGCATCTGGAGTACTTCAGCCTCCCCAGGGAGTTCTGTATTCTGCACTGCACATCCTCCATGGCAAAGGTGAATGCCTTGGGCCAGCACCCATCTCCCTGTTTTATGTCATGCTTGATTTTAAGAGAAGATTGTGAGGAAGGGGGGAATCAATTTCAAATTTTAGACTTGCAAATGTCACATTTACCTATGTCTCAAAATATATAAGGAGCAAACCTAGGGACTGAGCATTCTATTTAGAAAAGCTAATCTAAGAGGAGGGCAGGAGAGTCAGCACAAGCAGAGACTGGTGACACCCCTGTGAACAGGAAATGCCAAGGACTATGGTCTCTTAGGCCTGACTGCCACCCTTTCCCTTGGGTAAACTCCTATTCAAGGATATTTTCCAGGATAAACTCCTTGGCTAACACTCTCTGGACTTGTCCTCACAGATGGCATCAAATGATGACTCTGGCTCATATTATCCTGGCAATCCTCAACCTGGGGACCTGATTGAAGTATTTCGTCCAGGTTACCAGCACTGGACTTTATATCTAGGTGATGGCTATGTCATCAACATGGCCCCAACAGGTAAGAGCCTTGACCAATTATTTCCTTTTAAAGAATATATTTTTAGTGATATCTTTTGTTTTTCTAATAGCTACATTTCCCATTGTGTCTGCTCCCCTCACCTTGACTCAGTAAGACATTCTTTACAATAATAAAAGGGAAAAACAAGAGAAAAAATAGTACCCAAATGAAGCAACATGTCAAAAAAAAGTCTGATGTTATATGTATTAATCCATGCCCATGGTCCTCCACCTCTGCAAAAAAGCAGGAGAGATGTCTTCGCATGTTTCTTTGGAGTCAAACTCATTCATTATAATTTTATAGCGCTCAATTTTGATTGTGTTAGTGTTATTTTTTGTTGTGCTTTTTCTTTCTTTTCTTTTCTTTTTTGTCAACATTCTGTATATTGCTTTTTCTGGTTCTACTCACTTCACCTGACATCAGTTCATACAAGTCTTTTTATGATTGTTCATATTTATCATAGTCACTGTTTCTTATAGCACGGAGTAGTCTATTATATTCACATATTTGTTTAGTTAATAGATTATTTTCCCTTAGTTTCATAGGAGCATAGGATTATAACTTTAGAAATGAAATGGACCTTAGAGGTCATCTAGTCCAACCTCCTCATTTTACAGATGAAGAAACTGAGACATAGAAAGGTAACATGACTTTCCTAAGATTGCACAAGAAGTAAATGGCAAAACCAGGATTTGAACTCAAGTTTTTGAGTTTGGAACCGAATCCAGCACACCCCACTGTTTACCATCACTTCCCTTTGTAGGTGCTTTTCCTACTACAATAGGAAGAGTGTACCATTAGCTGCCACTTGAAGCTTCTCCTCGAAGAATTGAAGGAGCATTGAAGAGGGGCAGAAAAGATGAACAGGGGCTCAAAGCATTTGCTTCCATTTTAAAATTATTTATTATAAACTTAATTATTAAAATGTCATCATCAATTTATTATAAAGTTAATATCAAGTGTCAGTGCTCAGCTTTCTTTGCAGCTACCCACACTTCAATTATTAAGAAACACATCAATAATCCTAACAATTTGTCAATGTCTCATACATTTGTCCATTCACCTCCATCTCTTCTCTCTCAGACTAGAGTAGTGTTTGGGGGGGAGGGGAGCTGTAAAGGAGGTGAGTGTAGGGGTGGGGGTGGGGGTGGGGGTGGGAGTGTGTGCAGCCCCACAGCTCAGGCTTCGGTTTTTCTCACTCGGCTTTGTTTCACAAAGGTCCTTCCAGAATTCTTTTTGCTTTCCTCATAATCCTCCTATTTATCAATCTTCACTGCATTTGAGAATTGCATTATGGGAAGGTGATAGGATTTATGAAAGCATCACATTGTTGTTGGTAGCCTCTTGTTCTTTTTACTTACAAGTAATTCTGTTGTGAATTATATTTGTTTTCTTTCCCCTGTTGATCCTGAGCTTCTTACACAGGGAACAAATTCTCCTGGATTGGCCGTTCTCAGGGATCCCCAGGACCTGTATTCTGAGAACAGGAAGGGTACCCACTGACATTAATGAATCCCATGGTTCTTTCTTAAGTGGTACTAGATGCCAGGCCCTGGGCTAGCCTGACAATACAATGACAAAAAGACAAACTGCCCTGCCCTCCAGCGGTTTACATTCTACTGGGTCATTTTGTTGCCAAAGGACATGCAAGTTATTTGGGGTCTTATTTGTGTTTTTTTTTTTTAATTGGCGTTTGTTTATTTTTATTTATTTATTTTATTTGTATTTGTAATTTGTATTTGTAATTTTTGGTTATTAGTGTTTGGTTTTATTATTTGCACTTGTGGTCTGTTGTGATTGATGTTAATTTCCTCAGCTCTGCAGCGCTGGAAGAGGAAGCACGAATCTTTTTAAGTCTCCTAACGATAGTTCGAGGCCAAGGGAGATGGAGAGGCCAGGACCGCCTCGCCCTCCCAAGTGACCGACCTCTTGCTTTACTCACTTCCCTTTCAGAGGACAGCTCCCCCATTCCGTTCACAAGCGCTAAGCCCGTATTCAGCAAAAAGGCCCTGGTGCGGATGCAGCTCTTGAAGGACGTCGTGGGGAACGACAGTTACAGGATTAATAACAAATATGATGACATGTACCCGCCCCTGCCGCTCGACGAAATCATCCGCCTGTCGGAATTCCTCATTGGCCAGGTGGTGTCCTATGACTTGCTGGTCAACAACTGCGAGCACTTCGTGACTCTGCTCCGATACGGAGAAGGGATTTCGGAGCAGGTAACTGGACCGTTGGCTGGTCGTCTTCATAGGGCTGATATTTTTATCCGGGAGGGGAAGTTTCTGCTCTTGGGGAAAATCTGTTTTCTTTTCTCTTGGCAAGTTCAAAAAGGGAGCAGTAGAAAGTGTACTTAGTGGCTCTGGCAGGAGGTTATGCGGGTTCAAGTCCTGCCTCAGACACTTTCTGTGCGAACTTGGTGTAGTCATTACCCTCTCTGAGCTCCAGCTGACTCATCTGCAGAATGAGAAGGTTGGACTGGTTGGACCCGTGTCTGAGGCTGGATTTGAACTCAGGTCTTCCTGACTTCAGGCCTGGGACTCTTTCTGCTGTTCCACTTAGCCATCTATGTCATGTTCCGGTTAATGGAGTCTGCCCTAAAGGACAGATAGGACTAAACTGTTTTGGGGGAGGGACGGCCCCCAGACCAATTAATTTTAGTTGTCTGCATGAGAAGTTAACTTGACAAGATAGTAAGCACCAGTATCGACTTCTCATGAAATTAGAAGGAAATTGGACCTGCCCATATGACTGGGGAACTGGATCAACCTGATCACATCCCTGGATTCCTTTACTCTAAAACACTCTTTCTCTGTCCCCATGGACTATCATTCCTCACAGTAAATGTAACATAGCAAGGTATTCTCCTCAGCATTGACCCAGCCCGAATGGCTTGCCTCTCTCAGCTCATTTGTTGGAGTTAATAATTGGGAATTCATTGGACTTTTGAGTTCTGTTGGGAAATTAAGAAAAATTTCATCATCTTCACAGATACATGAAAGCCACAATAGAAATGACCTTTATCTTGAGCAGGGGGAAGGAAGGACTGGAGGAGCAGGCTGCTACTGGGACCACTGGATCTTCTTCTAAAGGAGACCTTTCTGTTTCATTTTCTTTTCTTACAGGCCAACCGAGCGATTGGTGCCATCGGGATTGTGACCGCTGCTGCCAGCGCCTTCTCCCTCCTTGGCTTGTTTCTGAGCAAACAAAGGCAAAAACACTATTAATTTATTGGAGAAATTTTAGAACTGATGCAATTGTGAGAAAGTAGCCAGCCATGGGATAAATGAAAGCCCCTTTTCACTGAGTCACTGGATGCCCCCAAACATGGGCTCAATGACATCCTGGTTGTGCTCATCTCCCTTGACCAGTTTCCATGTTGCTGAATGCTTTGGGTGCCCTGTACTGATGTGCTGTGGGTCTGTGGGGGTGGGAGGAGGGGCTCAACCAGGGCAACATTTGAGGCTTAATCGTAAGAGACTATTTGCTTTTCCCAAAGGTGGTTTCTTTGCATTTATTATGTGGGCAGAGAACTGTTTCCTGCCATGCTCACAGAGTAGCCAGCCCCTCAAGTGCCAACTCTTAGAAAGGAGGGATGGAAAGATGTACCAGTTCACTAGAAGTCACACTCTACCCACCAAGAAGGCACCACTGTTCTAGAAGTCTCCCTGAGGCCCCTTCTGGCTCTAAATTCCTGAGTCCAAAAGACCAAAAGCCACAGTGTGTGAGGAAGGTGTCCAACATTTCGAGCCTTCCTCCCTTTCCGTTGTTAAGCCAAGTCTGGTTCGAGGAGCTCTCTCTGTGCCTGAGGTGGGGGTGGGGGAATCCTCTGATGGTTTAGACCTAAAGTGCCTTCCCAAAGGCCACACTGACTCAAAGGCTTCTTAAAGGCCAAACTTGTTGATCTGGCGACAAGCGCTATAGACTAGGAATCAGGACATACACCCCACCTAAGACACAAAGGCTATCCATCTGAGCTGGATGATATCAAGGATGGGGAGTCAAACCCTTTGTCCACTCCTCCACAGCAGACCTTCCCATTTCATGTGTTTCCTCACAGGCTCATAAACCCCAAGCTGGGGTTATATAAAGAAACTCCTGGGTGATGGAGCGCCTTTCACCAAAGCAGGCTGCCTTCTAGCCAACTTTCCAGTGCGCTCTGGAGCAGTAGCATCAAAACCCAACTGTAAACAGGAACCAGTCATTCAATAGGATCCCTGTGACCACAGTCTGACTCAGAAAACCACATATAAACACTAGCCCAGCATAGACCATATTTTCATTTATTTTGTTAAATATTTCCCACGTGTTAACTTGGTGCATGCCAGTTAGGTGCGACACCTCTGGTCTAGAACCCCTGGGTCACGCAGCCGGAATATATGTGTCAGAGGCTGGCACGGATCCAGGCTTCCCTGATACCAGGTTGGTTCTCTACCTTCTACGCAACCCTCAAAAATGGGGGTGGCTGCATTCCCCCTTTAACAGTAGCCCCACCCAGAACAGGGCAGTATGTAAAAACTTGTCCTCAGTGCCTTTCCACAGCCCCTTTCTATGGCCCTTTCCACCAGCAAGTAGCCTCCACAGAACCATTTTCTACCCTGTTGTTCTCAGTTCCCAAGCCTACTTTCAGGGACATGGCACAAATGCTACCTGTCTCCTCCACCCCCATCAAAATCCCACATCCTTTTGTGCCTTACTCCTAGACAAGTGCCAGGGAGGTGAACAAGGGGTCAGGATGTTATGTTATGGTGTGACCAATGGCTTAGGTAGGAACCCTGCTGTGGCTCATGGGCATTCCGAGAGGAAGCCTAAATAGTGTCACAGTGCTAATGGTCACAGTAATAATAAACTGGCAAAGCCCTTCACATCTCATCTCCTTTGACCTTCACTAGAACCCTGGGAGCTGAGGGCCACAGCTGTTATCACTGCCCCCCCCCCAAATTTAGGGATGAGATGGTGCCGTAAATATCTGAGAGGTGCTTCTGTCCCAGCTCTTTTCTCTACACTGTGGTGAGTCAAATAGGTGAGATTCTAAAGATGGAATTCTGTACGGTTCTATTTTAAGGAGAAGGAGGGAAATATGGAGTGGGTTGTGGCCAGAAAAGCCTTCCTGGCACCTCTCAAAGACCTCCTTTCTGGGGACACACCTCCAGATAAGGTCAGTCCTGGTGTAGCTGTGTGTTTTGCAAACTCACCTAATTATAACCCTGGCTAGGTTTTCAGGGGCTTTGCCTGAGGCTCCTGGGGTTTCAGTTTGCTTTCCCAACAGAGTGGCTGGCTAAATTGATCACTGTTTTGAGGCAGCTGTTTTGTGTGACTCTTCTTGTGTTACGTGTATTTTCGTGGCAGGTGTTATGGCTCGATTATAGGAGTTGCTTCTTTCTGATGGCTAGTTAGGCTGTTGATGAGTTTGGGAAGGTGTAGACGGGTACAGTTTGGATTTTCTTCCTTTAGATTCATTTTTATAAAAGGCACTATGAGAGACACCTTGGTTGAGGGTGGAGAGACTGGGCCTAGAGTCCCAAAGACCTTGTCCAATCCTGCTTCTGACTCTGAGCATGTCAGAGCCCCTGTGAGCCTCGGGCAAGCCTCGAAGTACAAGGTAAATATGGCACGTAAGCATACCATACCTCATTATAAACAAGCCTTGAGAGACAATGTCCTTCAGAAACACTGAGGTGAGCAGTTTTTTACCCAGGTCAGAAAGGCAAGACCCTTGTTGATACTCTGTGGTAGCCTGCCTAAAATAAAGGGAAGCTTGTGTATTTAATCAGGAGCATTTGCACTCACCGCTTTTACTCTGCCATAGGGGCTCCTAAGACCCTCGATAGAAGGGACTTGCCGGTCAGTAGTACAGCCTCCTCCCTTTCCAGATGTTATCGTGTACGTCTGATTCAGGATGTTCCAAAGCATAGAACTTTGGAGTTGGCATCAGAGGACCTGGCTCAGCCCCTGAGCCCCCGTGTGACCTTGAAAAGTCCTTCAACCCCCTTGGGCCTCAGTTTCCATCTCTGTAAAGTGAGAGGACTAGACCAGATTATCCCTGAGGTCTCTTTCATCCTGAAATTGATGATCCTTTGAAATGAACTGAAGTAGCGTGGGTTAATGGAAAGAACAAATTGTGAGTTTCAGGTTCGGCACTTTCTCAGCAAGTCAATGAGCCTCAGTTTCCTCATTTGTCAAAATAGGCTGTCATGTGGAAAGCACTTTGTAAACTCCAAAACACTGCAGTAAGGTGAGTCTGTAGGTACCCCTTAGGCTCTCCTCTTCCCAGAGGCATTTCCTTTGAAACTTGAGGACCGTGATGCCTGACTAGGGGCACCCAGAGTGGCCAAGGTCTTGACCTAGACATCTAACTCATGGTCTTCTGCAGTGTAGTTGCACTGGTAGGTGGAGGTGGGGGCACAGAGCTGGGCTTCACACATGGATAATTCAGCCTTGCAAAGCTAAACTACCATCTACTTTGAAGGATCACAGATATATATCCGAAAGGGACCTTAAAAGCTATCCAATCCCATTCCTGCATCTTGCAGATGAAGAAACTGAGGCACAGAACGATTTGCCCAGGGTCACACAGCTTTAAGTGTCTGAGACAGGAGTTAAACATAGATCTTCTTAATTCTGAGTCCGGTGTTTTTCTATTTCACCCTGCCTCTCATAGTCTGACAAAATGGAATATTTCTCTTCAACATAGAATTCCCATTGATACCAGAGGCCATTGAATTAGACAGATGGGACCAGCATGAGCTCATGCTTAGGAGTGCTGGGCCTCATAAGACATTGATCCATTTGGCCTCCTTTGAAAATTATTTCTGCTTTTCAAACAAAGCATCCCCCTGAATCAAGGACCTGTCTTTTGAACTTGAATCTGCTGGTGCTGCATGACTCTGAGTCATGGAATACCAGAGACTGTGAAGAATTCAAGCTGTGGGTCCCCTCCAGGGCAGTGGTGATGAGGGTAGTGGGTCAGAAACACGTTCCCTGTGAAGATGTATGGTAAAGCAATGCAAATGATATCAGCAGAGAGGTGGGGGAAACAGAAAGGGATCTGGGGAAACAAAGGCCACAAGAGCAAGGGATGGATGGCCTGCTGGTGGCCACCCAATATCAGGAGAGCTAGAGGAAGGCGCCCCTATGTTGAACACAGCCCCTGGGGGTCATGTGTAGGGAGGGCACGGACTGCAGTGACTCAGGATGAAAGGGAATCATGGATGAGCTGCAACCTGCATCATTGCAGAGAATACCCACATTAATGAGAGTCTGCTGAGTGCTTAGGTCAGATGTCTTATCTTTACTGCCACTGATGCATTTATGCTGTTCGTGCTTACGTTAGTTAAGATACAGAGATGTACCGTCGAGTCAGGTTTGGGTTAGACCGGATGGGCTCCTAGGCTCCTTCCAGCTCTGCGGTTCTGGGGAAAAGATCAGCATAACCTTGCATGTTAGTGAAGATTTTGGGCAACCCAAAGATTGAGGAACTCCTGCTCTGCTGAGTGACAGCAGATCCGCATGGCATGATGCCAATCACGTGTGAGCGCTCAATATTGTTTGACTCTCCAGTTCCTGATTTCATGAAATAGTTAAGGCTGAATTTCTGACATTTGCTGATCTTCCCAAAGATGGGGACAGCTCCGTTAGAGGAGGGACATTACTCTCGGTGGAACTGAATTAAATTTGTTGTCTTCGAAAGTCACGGACAAGTATTTATTATGTATGTGTGTATGTGCGCACACACACACACACACACACACATCCAAATACAAAGACAACATATGCGGTGGGACACTCTTCAGGGCCCTTCAATCGGCACCTCAGAGAGGAATATATAATTTACTAGAGCATCAGGTCATTTACTGTGTGATAAATTGTCTGGATTTGGACATGAATCATTACAAATTCCTTTAGAGATGTTTTTAAAAGAGGAATATTAGCCAGGTGTAGAGATAATGCACCTGTAATCCTCGCTGCCAGATGGCTGGAGCCCAGGATTTCTGAGCCGCAGTTGGGCTAAAGCCAATTGGGTGTCCACACCTGAGAGTGGGGGTGGGGAGTGGGATGGTGCATCAGGCTGCCTAGAAGGGGTGCACTAGCATATCAAAGCTCCCATGCCATTCGGGCCCACGAGTGGCTGCTATATTTCTAGCCTGAACAAGATAGGGAGACCCAGTCCCAAAATAATAATAATAATAATAATGATATTGCATGAAAGTTAGCTTTCTCCTAGGTTCTAAACACATTGCCATTGAAGAATACGTAAATATCTCGTTCCTTTAAGGAGATGAAGGGGGTAAATATACTTCCTGAGACAAATTTATTGGAGGACATGGTCAAAAGTCATGCAAGGTGGACAGGCATGCATAGGTTGCAGTCTGCATCTTTGGAGGAAGTATCCGCATTGATGGAGTCACAGATCTGTCCAATTATCTGTCCGATTGTAGCAGAACCATTTTTTAAACCTTTATCAATTCTGTCAGTGAACTATAATATAGATTTCAGAATGGTAAATGTCAATCCAGGCCCCCATGTCAAACTTGGCAAAGGGCCTTTTCTCTGTCCTGCCACCCCCCGAGATGCCTTTGAGAGATCCCCTCCTTCTGATGGGGCCTGCTTAAATGGCTTTCTGCCCACTCTGCCTAGATGCTGGTAACAGACTAGCGCATGAAGTTGGCCAGCTCCAAGGACACTTTAATTCTTATTATAATTGAGACCAGACTACTTCTATTGGAAGTGAGGCTCCATATTCACATTTTGAATCCTACTAAGAAAGTGACTAAAGCTTCCCTAGCCTTTGACTCAGAGAGCCCCACCTCTTACCTCCTCAGTACCCTGAGGAGGTTAAATGCAGCCTCGTGCACCAAAATACTTTTTGCAGCCCCTTTTTGTGGGGCAAGAAAGAACTAGAAACATTAGATGCCCATTGACCCAAGGAATGGATAAACAAATCGTGATAGCTGAATATGATGGACTATTACTGGTCCACAAGAAACATTGAATATGACGAACACAGAATAACACGGGGTGACTTAGATGAACTGATGCCCAGTGAAGTAAGAACCAGGAAAATAACAGACATAATGACTGCCACAATCTAAATGGAAAGAACATATCCATAAAATGAACTTAAACCTTGTAGTGAGAATGACCAAGCCTGCCTCACAAGAAGAGACAGAAACATACACTTCCTTTCCCTTTCCTGTAGAAGTGAGGCACTCTGGGTGCATATGTGGTCAGACTAAGTTAATGAGTTGGTTACTTTTGAGGAGCTCATCTTTTCCCTCTTTTAAAATTCTTTGTTACAAGGACTGGCCCCCTTGGGAGCAGGTATAAGAGGAAGTTACTTGGAAATGAAGATGATGTTACAAAAGAGGTCAGTAGATGATTTTTGCTCTTCTATTTAGACTTTAGGTAAGAAAAGGGGGACAAACAGGATGTTCTTTTTTTGCCAGAATACAGACCCACAAACATAATAATAATAGGTAACTGCTAATGATGACAATCGTAATAGATCACACTTACGTTGCTTTAAAGTTTACAAGGCATTTTACACATTTTATCTCATTTAATCCTTACAACAACCCTGGGAAGAAGTCCCCTTATCTCCATTTTGTAGATGAGGGCAATGAGAAAGGTTAAGTGGCCTGCCTAGAGTCACACAGCTAGGAAGTGTCTGGTAAAGTGAGATTTGAACTCAGGGCTTCCTGACCCCAAGTTTCCAGTCAATCCACTGTGCCACACCGACACCCTGACGATGAATGTCCTTCTGAAAGAAGTTGGGGGGATTCTTTGGAAAACAGCACCTCAAAGATCATGTGACTCTAGAACACGCGAGTACTGTTTGAAAAGGAACCAAATAAAGGTCAGTCCTTTCTGTTTCTGCTGATGCTCATCCATGCCATTCGGGTCCTGAATACACTTTATTGGAAATAACCCTCCGTGAGACTTAAGGTCCCCGTGCTGGAGGACACAGCCCCACCTGGCGTCTGTTATGTCTTCCCTCGGGAGAGGCTTAATTCACCGGGAAAGTTATTTTTTATCTTTGGTTCAGGAGGGCCAGAGAACGGCAGAGACTCTCACCCCTTCTCCTCGGGTTGTTCTCGATCCAAACAGATGCTTCTCGTCCGCAGGTCAATCGACAAAGCCTGGCAAGGTTTGGCACGAGTCAGGTAAGGCCTGGGTTTCAAAGCCGAGTCCAGAAATGCTGCTCCGTGCCGCGCCCCATGACATCGACCTTCGGAACCGGTGTTGACTCGCTGTTTTCATAGGCAGGGTTGACATAGAAACCATTTTTGCCTTGTCCTGAGTGATCCGTCCTATTCGTGGGGGGCCAGCTGGGGTCCTGCGCTAGCTTCCTCTGCCATTTCCGATACTGACTCTTAGAGTGTGCCCCCCATTTTTTCTTGATCAGCAGCCAGAACGCTCGGTTCTGAAGGATCACGTCCTGCAAAGTCAAGGGCATTTATTGATACTGAAGAAGGAAATAAGCCATACTCATCATTACCTACCCCCTTCCTCCCTCGTGTGGAGAATGTCCCTCACCCACCCTCCTTCCTCCCTCACCCCGTGAGACCATCCTCCATACCAGCCCCTTTCTTTAGGACTATTGAGGGAGTTTTCCTTTGAAAGATTCTCCCAAGACGAGCACACTGTCCCCTTGCCTCCTCCCCCTCCCCACCTTAGCCGAAACAGTTCATTGAATCTGAGTTGGAAGACAACCCCTCATTGGTCCAACTTGGCTAAGAATTGGCCCTAAGAATCCCTTGATGACCAGCAGTGATCCAACCTTTGCTTGGAGACCTATGGTGAGGGGAAAAGCACCACCCCCAAAGACAGCTCTGTCCCTGCAGGCTCTGGCTCTGTCCCCCTCTTCCTGGCCAAAGAGAATATGCCTCATCTCTCCAACATCCATACATGCAGCCTTCAAATACTTGAGGATAGTTCTCATGCCCAACCCGAGTCTTCTCTTCTCCCAGACTAAACAGCCACAGTTCTTTCACCTGGTCCTAACCTGCCCTTCACTGTCCTGGGGGCTCTCCTTGTTTGACTTTTGGGGTGTTCTAAATGAAATTTTAAGGAACACTGCTCAGGATTTCAACTTAAAAGGTCCAATATAACACTGCCCAGACTAAAAAACAAAGACAATCTTGGCCGAGATGGAGAATTCTCCCTTCGAATCATGGATGAATGGACTTTGTTCCTTACCCACCCCAATCCACAGTTCTATCAACTCTTATAAAAAGTTTGTGATCCCAAACTTTGGTAAGTTTTCACCTTATCTAGGCCAGGTCTCAGGCTCACCATGCCGCAGTCTGGTTGTGTCTACACCGTGATACTTACAGTTCCAGCCTTCTCATCCTCCGCCTAGAACTTAAACTCCCTACCCTGTGACCCTGGGCTCTGGCTGGTGAGCTTTCACATTATCTAGTCCTGGTGGCCACCCACTCTCCCACATTCTGGCTGTTACCTTGCCCCCTTTCCCGACTCTAACTTCACTATATGTGTTGTCTTCCCCTAGTGGAATGTAAGCTTCTTTGAGGGCAAGAATTGTTTTCTTGCTTGTTTTCTATCCCCAGTATTTATCACAGTGGATGGCACATAGTAAAACCTTATTAAATTCTATTCATTCATTCTTTACTAGGAGACAGAGCCCCTTCCCTCACATATTCAATCTTTGGTGTCTCTTTCTTTCTCCTTTCTTTAAAAAATAAAAGTTATGAGTTTGACTTCAGAAGAACTGGAATTGAATGCTGGCTCTGCTACTTAAACACTACCTGTCTGGCCTTTACCTTCCTGGGCCAAAATTTCTTCATCTGTAAAATGAAGGGGGTTGATGAGCTGACCTCTCAGTTCCCTTCCAGCTTTGAATATCATGACCGTATGAACATTTGCCCGTGAACGGAAGAGAAAAGAATCAGGACAGACTGCAGTGTGGCCATCAACTCGCCTTTGTAAGTAATGTCGCCACGTTCCTCCCAAGAGGAGGCCTGGTAAAGATGCGGTTCAGCATCGTACATGCCAATTTTCCCTTTAAACTCTGGTTTCTGTTCCATTGCATCGAATTATCCATGGCAATCTAGCTCTCAATTAAATGCATGCCCGTACAGTGGGAATTTTAGTACTTTGGTAATCTTGCTTTCCTCACCACTCTGGGAGGTTCAGCCCCCCTCCAAATAAGTAGGCCTTTCCTAATCCCTAATTTGGCAGTACTTCCCTCTCTCTTCCTCCCCTCCTCAGCCTCCACTGAAGTCACTTTGCATTAACTTCATAGAGATTTTTTCAGTTTATTTCCCTGTGCACATCATTTCCCCAAAATTGACTGTAAACTTTTTGAGGGTAGGAGATGTTTCATTTTGGGCTTCATATTCCCAGTAAGTACTTAATAAATATTTATTAAATCCATTGAATTAAATTGAAGTTACTCCGAGATTTTCAAGAGAGCCATACATGCCCCCTAAACCTGAAATTTCAGTGAACACATGCAGACCTTTAAAGAAACTTGTTCCGCAAGAACACAGACCATTGTTAAATAATTCTGTAAGGTAAAAGAGTCAGCTGAGATCAAGGTCCTGTATCTCTAACATTGTTTTTTCTTTTTCTCCAGATCTTGGGCTCACCTCCACAAAAAATACCACACAGAACTGGACCAGCGATGCTGCAAGAACCGAAATCCTCCACGTTGTGATTGTCGGGATAAGCTGTTGGAAAAGGGTGGCATGTCTCAATGTGACAAGTTTGTCCCACAACCGTTCATGTTTATGGAGTGTTTCAAGACAGAGCTTTATCTAGCAGGAGGCCAATGGGGCTCTGTCTCAGGCCCACCACCACCCTGGGGGTAAGGGGGAATCCTTCCTTTGCACAGAGACCTCCATCCCCTCCCATAGCTGAAGCCTTCTAGAAACCCATCCTACTGTTGTTCAATGGTCCTAGCCATCTCCCAACCTCCAGGGAGTGATTATAGTGCCCCTTCTTCTCAGGGGGCCCTTTCCACCTGAGTGCAAGAAGCAAGCTACTGCTCCATGCATGTCTGAATCATAGGACAACTGCTATTTTTGCCACCTTGTCCTCCCTCCCCCAATCCCCACTTCCCACTCAACTGTTTTTGCCCTAGATGAAAAACTCCTAATTATAGTGCTGCGATTAGGTCACAAAGCATTTTCTTCAGAGCAACCTCGCAAGGTAGGCAATGTACCTTGATTACTCAGATTTTATAATGAAATAAGGCTCAGGGTGGTTAAATGATGTGTTCAGGGTCACACAGCAATCTATGTAATAGGTGTCAGGCCTCCTAACTCCAAGACCAGTGAGCCTATACTATTCCATATGGACTCCCTATTATACTATAAGAAATCTTATAAGATATTGCTTCTTTTGTGCCTTCAAAACTGAGCAAAAATAGCCTTTGTCTGTTTACCACAAAGCAAAGCTTACTTGAAACTTATTACTAAATAACCCAGGCTTGAAAAATTAGATAGTGGAATGAGTATATTTTTATAATAATCATTTTTCAAGTGTCTTAAATGAAAATTCTCCTGAATCTACCACTTTTATTAAAATAAAAGTCCTTAATTTTTTGCTCCCTTAAAAACACACATCACATACAAAAGGAACAAGAGGTGTTTAGAGATCCACCAGGTATGGTCAAGGGAAAGTAACACCTATAAGTGCCACAAGGTGGTGGGGCAGTTCTAGTGTCCTTTTATCTCCACTGGGCCAGATGTGGTCAGCAGCTGTTGGCAATGACTGATGGGGGTAGGTTAGGGGGACAGGAAGAGGCTGGCATCTCTTGCATCTTAATGCCAAGCAGCCGTTGAATCTCATCCCTTCCTTCTCTTGGTCCTTCTCTGAGCCATTTCAAAGCCTTGGGTTGTTCACTGCTTGGTTTTATCCAAATGGAAACATGTCCTTTATCTCACTTGTTCAATATTGTAAAAGGAGGAGAACGAAGAATGGAAGCCTCTTGAAAGAAGTGACTATATCCTTTCTACCTTTGTAACCCCTGCACCCATCTGGTGCATGGTGGGTGCTCAGTTCGTATGTGCTTATTGAACTGAAGAATCATTGGTGAGACGATGGCCCAATAAAGCATTCAAGGAGAATCTAGAGTGGAACTGCCCCTTCCCATTCCCATTGAAATTACTTAACACTGTATGATTCCTTAGTCCAGGACTCATCATCTTCTCCCTAGCTTATTTTATTAAACTTCTAACTACCCTTCCTGTCATTAGTCTTTCCCTATTCTATATGCCAGGACTTCAAACCATACACAGAAGATTAATCAAAAACAATCCTTTCCACTGACACATTTATTTTCCAATGTCTTTTATTCCATCGGTAGAATATAAGCTCCTTAGGGGCAGGAACAATTTTTCATTTTTGACTCTGTATCTTCAGTGCCTTGTTCAATGTACTTCCACATAGTAAGTACTTAATAAATGATTTTAAATGGAATTGAATGGAAATCTACTATCTACAGGTCACTGAGCCGGAGAGCTCCCTCTCCATCTCAGAAGTATTCCCTGTCTCCGTATTGCACAGTGAAGCTCCAATTGTTGGCACTCATAGCTTTCCCAGGAAGCCTAATCTTATGTCCCACCAATCTTCAGCCCCAAACCTCTTCACCTTCTCTCTGTATCCTCAGTTCTTCCCCCAGTTACACCATGCTCAAATTTTTTTCACCTCCACAATTTTGCTCTTCTGGCTGTACGGATTGCCTTCTCTTCTGTTCTTTAAGCTAACCAAAATTTTGTGTATGAATGTCTTATCAAAGGTGAAGGCCATGCTTTATAGCTCTTCAACTTCCCCTACAATGCCTTAGCACAGTCTCAAACACATAATTGGTGCTTTTGAAACACCTCTGTCAAGCCCTTTGCTTATACAAATTGTCATGCAGATTCAGATACATTGTGGGTCAAAAAACAAACACAACACATACACGCGAAAAACATGACACGTAAGTAACTAATAGTAAAAAACTGGAAAAAAAAACTGGACACAATACAATTAGTCCAGGATGTAGAATTTTGCCCTCCCTTCCTCCCACCACCACCACATACATAGTTATTTTAGAAGGTTCTGCTGAGTTTCCTTTTGAAATAATGGTGATCAGAATCTGAGTTCCTGATTTGGGGAGAAAGAAACTGCAACCCCAAAGACAGAAAGTACTCCAGAGCCATACAGCCAGTACATAGCAGAATCAAGATTTGAATCCAGGTCTGATACCTATATGATTGAATGTAAGTATTTATGAAAAGATTAAGGAATAGTCATTAAAGACAATGATGAAGTTGGGGGCAGATCAAGACAGAATATATAATGATAAAGACTGGGCCAAGATCCTCTCACAGGTCCCTGGGATGGCCCAAGGTTTACAGTTGGGTTGAGTACTTACCTCCATTCCATTGTATATCACTGGAATATCAGCAAACATAATGAAAATAGTCACGCCAAGCGCAGCTAACAGCAGGAATGAGAAGAGATCTGAGGGACGCAAACAGAGGTAACTGGGTTACTCTGAGAAGACCCATTGTGGCATACATGGTGGAGTCAAGGATTGTTCAGTAAAGAGCTAGTCTGCTGCTGAGATGGCCTTATCTTCTGGACATCATGCATGCTTTAAAATGTCTCAGGATATTTGAAAAGCGAAGATTCCCTGAGAAAGTCCTCCTAAGGAACAATTTTCAGGAATAAAAGAAGCAGAGCATCTGTAAAAAAAATGTGGCATTCTAAATCTTTAGGGAATTGACCCAAAAAGATAAGGCCATGCACCATTCTGCAAAAGGTAAGTGGTGAAAGAAGAATAAGAATGTATGAAAGAAGAAATACACACCATCAACAATTATATGAAGGAGTGTGCCAAATTATTCATAAGAGAAACGCAAATTTAGGCACCTCTAAAGTTTTACCTCAGGACCACCAAGTTTGCTAAGATCATAAAAGACAAACTGTCAATGTTAGAGGAGCTGTCAGGGGACAGGAAAACAGACTGTTGGTGGCACTGTGCACATTAGCCCCACTGTGATGGAAAAAAAATTAAGATTATGTGAAAAGTTGCTAAATTGTTTATACTCTGTAACCCGGTGACTCTTCTACTGGAGTTACACCCCCACGAAAATCAATGGCAAAAAAGGTTCCCATGAATGCCAAAATATTCAAAGCACCGTTTATTTTTGGCAGCAAAAATCTGAAAATAAAATGGGCATTCGCTCATTAGGCAAAGGCTGAACGAATGTCAGTGTATAAATGTAATATACTGTTAACCCATAAGTGAGACAAATAGGAGGAATTGAGAGAAGTATGAAAAAAAATGTTTGTGAACCAATGCAACGTGAAAAAAAAACAAGAGAAGAAATTACACTTGAGCGATGTTCAAAAGGAAATTCGACTACTTGCAAAAGTAATGAGTTCTATCTCTGTGGAAGTCTTTGGGGAGGGGCTAGAGAGCTACTTGTGCATGTTAGGTGGACTAAATGGCCACCTTTCAACTCTTAAATCAGTAATCCTTGAATTTATATTATGATTGCAATGATATAAGTGTAGAGGACACCTAAAGTCAACAAAATTCAGATGAAATACCAGAGATACTTCCAGATGACTGAAGTTAAAACATCCTTTCTCTCAGTTCAGACTTGGTACAATAGGAGCATGAAATGTTATATGACCTCCCATTAACAACTGAGAGACGGAAAATTTGGTTTAATGTTTTCTCTGTGTTGGAGGAAGTATTATGTAGGTATTGCTTATTAGAAAGGGTTGTCATATAAAGGTCTGATACCCAAGATACAGAAAAGGAAGTGCTTCAAATAAAACTGAGAACCATTATTCGATAGATAAGTGGTCAAAGGATTTGAGCAGGGAATTTTAAAAGAAAGAAATCCAA
This sequence comes from Phalanger gymnotis, assembly GCA_028646595.1. Classification (NCBI taxonomy): domain Eukaryota; kingdom Metazoa; phylum Chordata; class Mammalia; order Diprotodontia; family Phalangeridae; genus Phalanger; species Phalanger gymnotis. The sequence goes on along the minus strand of CM053626.1, from coordinate 3,505,683 downwards.
GCTAACAAATATTTTGGGGCGGAGTTCCAAATCATCAAGGGAGAGATGCAAATTAAAGCATATCTGAGATTCCACCTCACACCGTTCAAATATTCAGAGATGACAAAAGCAGAAAATGGCAAATGATGGAGTGATTGTGAGGAAAGTGGTATGGTAAGGCACTGTTGGTGAATTGGTCCAGCCTTTTTGGAAAGCAATTTGGAACTATGTCCAAAATGTCACCAAACTGTGTGTCATTGTTGACCCAGCAATACCACTGCGAGGCTTATATCCACAAAGAAATCAGAAGAAGAATAAAAGGATGTATTAGCATAAAATTTTAAGAGCTCTTTTCATGGTAGCCAAAAATTGGAAACCAAGGAACTGCTGTCCTCTTGGAGAACAGCTAAACAACTTGTGATATTCAAATCAAATGGAATATTACTGCGTCATAAGAAACAATGAAACAGTTTTGAAAGGAAACTAGGAAGAGCTCCATGAACTGATATGTAGCAAGGTGAGCAGAAATAGAGCATTTTATACAATGACAACATTAGAGAGGAAAACAACTTTGAAAGAGTTGAGAACTTTGTCAAAACAATGAGAATCCCAAATAATGAATATGAAATATATCACTCACCTCCTTCCCAGGAGATGATGAATCTAAAGTGCAGAGACACAGACATATTTTTGGGCATGGCTAATTTGTTTGGCTCAATTACAAACTTATGGATTGAGAAACTTTTTTTCCCCAGTGGTGAGAGGGGGAAAGGTGTAATGAGAGGAGCAGATGAATTTAAAATGCTTCTTAATTTTAAAAATTAAAATAATTAACCATTTTAAAATGGGTGTTTGTGTCAGAACCAAAATGTGTAAGTACATTAAAAAAGGCAAGGGCTGCATCTCCCTGTCATTGAATCATGCATTAAGGATAACAGAGAATTCCTCAATGGAGGCCTCTTGGAGTTTTGTAAAAGTGGGTGTACTTTTACTCTCAGGGAGCCTAACATTATCAGAGGATTCCTCAGGAACCATTTGCCTCATTTTTAATAAACTATCCATGCTCCAGTGAACACCACTCACTATTACTGCTTCTTTCATGTAAGGAAAATGAAACAACCTGCCCCGTTTTAAACTGCCAGTCTCCCTGATGGGACAGAAAGTGAGGGGGTGGGAGAGATGGCACTGACCTGTCCCTGAGTTCTTGCTTGATAGTTTCACCAAAGGGAACAAGCTCAAGCCGCAAGCATTTATTGAACACTGATTGTGTGCCTTGTACTGGTTCTCTCAGGTCTATCAACCCATCAGTTAATCAACGAGCCAGGTTTCCGGTGCCTACCAGGCTAGTTACTATATTAGGAATCGATCATTTGAAGACAAAAGGAAGTCAATCTCTACCCTCAAGGAAATTGCATTCTATGGGGGAGGGATCAGGGACATAATATGTATGTGGGGGAAAGCCTTTGCAAAGACAAGGAGACAAGATCAAATCATTTATGGCAAGAACAAGAGTTCAGTCCAGTTTGGCTGGACTGAAACGTCTTAAGGGCAGGAATGCATCATCAGGAGAGAAAGAGAATTTGACATTTGTGAAGGGATTGGACTACCCACACAGAGGAGTCTGTATCTGATCCTAGACAAACAACTATAGTAGGGAACCACTGGAGTTGATGCAGGGTCACTTCTGTGTGACTTTGTGTGAAAATTGCTTTGGCATCTAGATGAAGGATGAATTGGAGAGAGCTTAGAAATAAAGACCAGTCAGAAGGCCATGGCAATCATTATGGTAAGAGGGCAGGAAGGCTTGCCATAAGGTGGTGGCTCAGTGAAGGGAGAGAATGAACGGTTATGAGAAATGTTGGAAAGGAAAAAAATGATATGATTTGGCAATAAATTGAATATAGATAGTGATGAGAAAGAGTGAGGAGTTATGGATGGTGACAAGGTTGTGAGCTGCAGTGACTGGCGAGATAAGGGTCCCCTTGGTAGTAACTGAGAAATTCAGAAGAGGAGTAGATTTCAGAGGAGAAATACTTGGATCCATTTTGCTTTTGAGAAGCCTAAAAAACACCCAGTTGGTAGTTCAATAAGCAGATTGGGATACTGGCCTGGATCACAGGAGAAAGACAAGGGCTGGATCCATAGATATGGGAGTCATCTGCAAAGCAATATCTATGGAGCCCATGGGAGCTGATGAGACAGTTGAAAGAGAACTCAGCACCGAGTCTTGGGAGACATTCATAGTTTGGGGTATGATATAGTTGAAGATCTGGCAACAGAAACTGTAGAGCTGTGACCCTCAGATGGCATGAACTCGGGGCCCATCTCCGGCCAGGCCATTCTCCTCTCAATGTCTCTTTGCTCTAATATTTTAATACAGTATTTTTATAATTTCTCAATTTTTAGTGTTTCTCTACTAAAATCAATATAGACTCTTGCTTTTAATCAATGAAAAAAGTATACGCCAAACTGTTCTAAACTAGAATTTGCAGAAATTGTGCTGAATGTTGTATCATGCTTAGTCCTAGTCCCAGTTCTTCCACTTTCAAACTGTCTGATCTTGGGCACCTCCCTGTGCCTCAGTTTCCTCATATGCAAAATGGGGGGGAGGGGATTGGACTAGATGGCCTCTGAGGTTCCTTCCAGCTCTAGAACTTTGAACCGAGGTGGCATCATCAAACCTGAAGAAGGTTGTGCAACTTCCATCGCCATCTATTGGTGGAACTCTGGAATTGCTATTTTAAAAACCCTCGTGAGGACCCACCCAGCTAGCTGAAGGAGAGGAACTTAGGCAGGCCAGTGAGTGCACGAATTCCTGAATAACCCTTCAGCCTCATTCCTGCAGTATGGCATAATAGAAAACTTTTCCATGCCTCTTGTCTACAACTGCATAAAGCAGACAAGCTGGAAAAGATCTGAGCACAAGTGAACACTGCTGGTGCCAGGCTACCAGGGACTTGGAATTCCTGTTCATTCAGACCCCAGGAGCCTCACTCTTCTTCTATATATATTCTGCCCCAATTGAAATGAAACATATATGTTCCCATGGCAGCCAAACTGATTTCTATTTCATAAGATCAAAATCGTGCCAGTTGTTGGAACTGACAGCACAAGTGGATTGTCTTGGCAGATGGCTTCATGTACTGGCCTATTTGATAAAGCTATCAGCAGGTGTGATTGGCTTAATACAGAAGTCCCAGTAATGAACCACAGAGTCAGTCAGTCAATAATTAAGCATCTACTATGTATTGTGCGCCGTGCTGAGTGCTACAGATGCAAAAGGAGACAAAAGACTCCCCTCAAGGAGCTCACAACCTAATGAGGCAGGTAGCGAGCAAACAAACATGCACGAACAAGCTATAAACAGGATGAATAGAAAATAAGAGAGGGAAGGCACTAGAATCAAGAGAGGTTGGGAATGTCTTCCTGCAGAAGACAAAATTTTAGTTGGGACTTAAAGGAAGTCAAGGAAGCCACCAGGCAGAGATGAGGAGGGAGATCATTCCAAGCATGAGGGACAGAGTAAATGCCCAGAGCCGAGGGATGGGACAGAGCTTGTTCTTGGGACAGACAGGAGACCAGTGTCACTGGATCAAAGAGTGCATGTTGACAAGTAAGGTGTAAGAAGACGGGAAAGGTAGGAGGGGGCTAGATTATAAAGGACTTTTGTATTGAACCCGGAGGTGGTAGGGAATCACTAGGGTTCACTGAGTAGAGAGGTGACATGGTTGGACTTGTGCTTTAGGAAATAACTTTGGTGGCTGAATGGAGGATGGACTGGAGTGGGAGAGATTTGAGGCAGGCAGGGCCCCTCCATTGCTATTGCAAAGGGCCAGGTATGAGGATAAAAAGGTCTGCACCAGGGTGGGGGCAGCATCAGACAGTATAGGACAAAACAGATGTTGTAGAGGTGAAATGGACATGAAATGTTGCATATGTGAAATGGATAAGACATGTTTGCAGAAGGGAACTGGACAAGAGATGTTTGCAGAGGTGAAATGACAAGAAATGCTTGTAGAGATGAAATTGACAAGAAATAATGCACAGGTAAAATCGACAAGAAATGCTACAGAGGTGAAACTGACAAGAAATGTTGAAGAGGTGAGATTGACAAGAGATGTTATATAGATGAAATCAAGGGGAGTTGGCAGAAGTGAAATTGAAAAGCCTTGGCACCGTATCAGATATGGGAAGTGAGAAATAGTAAGAAGTCCAAGATGACTCCTGGGTTGGGAGCCTAAAGATCTGGGAATATAGTGTTAGAGAAAGTAGGAGGGGGAGGGAGTTCAGGGAAAAAAGAATGAGTTTTGTTTTGAACATTTTGAGTCCAAGATTTCTGAAAGGCAGCTACAGATGCAAGATTGGAGACCAGCAGAGAGTTTGGTGAAGGAAAGGTATATTTGAAAATTATTAGCAGACATATAGTAATTAAATCCATGGGAACCAATGAGATCACTGGATAACTGAACAAGGAATCCTGACTAAGCAATGATGTGGCACAGTGGAAGGAAAGCTGGATTTGAGAGGAAAGGAACTAGATTTGGATGAATATCTCTGACCTTAGGCAAGTCACTTCTCTGAACCTCAGTTCCTCCTTTGAAAAATGAAAAGGTTGGACCAGATGACCTCGAAGATCACTTCCATCTCTATAGCTGTAACCCATGATCACCTCATCACCTTGTCTATTAACCTACACGGCTCCCCACTCATCAAAAATTCTCCAGGGGACAGAGATTCCACACCCTCATTTCCAATTTTAACAGCAACCTCTGCTTTAAAAAAAATCTTGCTCCTATTTGGTACAAATCCCCTATTTCCTCTGGGCCTGACTGCAGAAGAGATGGTCCACTAAGCATTTGAAGAAAGAATATTTTAAAATAATAATAGCTGACATTTAAGTTTTGCAAAGTGCCTTACATCCATTATCTCATTTGACTGTAACAACAAGCCTGTAAGAAGGTGGTATTATCCCCATTTTACAGATAAAGTAACAGATGTTCAGAAAGTTCAAATGTTTTCAGTTCTATCTGTAATTTCTCTTTAACTTATGTTGAATGATTTTGTTTGATTTTGTATTTATTCCATTTATATTTATAGATGGACTTGTCCCCCTGACAGGTCCTTGAGAGGAGCAGGGATTGTCTCATTCTTAGTCTTTGTGACCCCAGAACCCAGCCCTGGCACTGTCTGACATGTGAGAGGCACTTAATACATGTTTGTTGATTCATTGATGCTTGATAGACTCATCAATATTTCACAGCTAGACAGTTTCAGGGGAGGGATACTAACCTAATCCTTTCCTGACTGGAAGTAGACAGCCCCTCCTTCTAGATCAAAAAGCCCTACAGATGATCTGTACATGCCCTCAGTGGGACAGATAGATGCAACAGCAGCGGTGAGCGTGCCCCAAATCACCCACCTGTGACTTTTATAAGCTAGAGCAGCTTGGGGTCAGGGTGCAGTACACAATAAATAACGATAACTATATTATTACTGTCATCATCGTTATTATTAATCTCACTTTCGTCTAATTCTGTTTCAGAAACTACACATATATGTGTCTGTGTGTGTATAAAATTTTATCCCTACTACAACGCTGAAGGGCAAATGCTATTAGTCCCATTTTACAGATGAGTAAACTGAGGCTGGGTCACACAGGGGCAGGCTCCAAACTCTGGTCTTTCTGATTCCAGGTCCGAGACTCTAACCATCACCTTACCAGGCTTCATTCCTACCCTCTGGCCTAAAGAAGCAGCGTTGTGGGTGCTGTTTCTCTCTTGGGGCCAGGACTGTCTTAATTGTGTGTCTATATCCAGATGGCTTAGAATGATACTTGGCACTGTTGTCCTTACAGACTAAGCAAGTGACAAGTGTTCATTAATGTGCTCATTCATTCATGACCTGGGGACAAGATGTCCTTGGTGGCTGAAGGAACTCCTTGGCTAGTTGACGTTCGGCTCTTTCAAGGCCCTACTTAGCCGACATTTGTTCCATGAGAACTTTGCCCTCATGACCCTTCCCTCCTCCAGTCTCTCAAGTCATTTTGACCATTCTTAATTAATTAATTCTTAACCGTATTAAAGCAATTTTTGCGTGCCTCATACCCATACTAGATTGTAAGCTCCTAGAGGTCAAGAATATCTCTGTTTTTATCTTTGGACACCCTGCAACTTTGAACCTTTAATAAAGTAGGTGTTTGATGAATGTTTCCAAAATTAAGTTGAATGGTGGGATGAGAGGATTGCCACACCAAATCACTGGCTGCAGTCCGCAAACTCAATGCTGAGCACTCATCCGTGTTTTCTTACTTTAGAAAGTCTGTCTGTCTGTCCACATGAACCCTCCTGGGTTTTAGGCTCTGGTCCAGGACTTTATGCCCAGGAAGACTTTACAGCAACTAGGTCTTACCTGAATGGGAAGACTCCCAGACCGCCATCAGAACCCATTAAGATGCTCATGCCTGCTGCTTTACACACAGTAGGCGCTCAATAAGTGTTCAGGGAGTTTAATTTAGCTCTTGCAAGAATTAAACAAAATAAACACATTTTTTACCCAAGCAAGAATGTCAGCTGCTTTTTGTGAATCATCAGAGCAGAGTTTTCAAATTTAGCTGCATTACCACACCTTCTAATCTACAGTATCTTCATCCTTTTTTAATGTGTCCTAGAACCTGTCACAAGCCAGTGTGGGAAAGCCTTCTCAGAACAATGTTTATAAATACATAAAGGTCATAGAATTGCAGCAGAGGTCAATTCTACTGAAATATAGTTATTAAATACATGTAGACACATACACATACATACACATATGTATATTTAAAACAAGATCACAGACCACTGGTTAAGAGCCCTTGACCTAATGAATTCATCATTCTATGTATCTTTGCAGCAGAATCTTGTTTTTTTGAATCACTAGAGGTTTGCTATAGTCAATCAGTTACCAATGTGCCCATAGAAGATTGATGCTTAGGGGCTTCAGTCCTGCCTTTGGGACCTATCCTCTCTGGGTGTCAGTAACTCAGTTCTTATAAAAATTAAATGCTCTGACTATCTCATCTCTACTGTCTTCTCAACTCTGAAGTTTCATGGTTTTCCCAACAGAGGCCAGGTCCGCCTGACTGTTCACACATGGATAGGTTTTTGTATGCCTGGCCTAGGTTTCCCAGATGGGCCGTGATGATCACTGAGATTCAATAATTTTCACAGAAAGTTCCTATGATAAAGTCAAACACAGTAAAAGGGGTGTGTGTTTGTGTGTGTGTGTGTGTGTGTGTGTGTGTATGTGTGTGCGTGTGTGTGTGTGTGTGTGCATTTTGCAGGGGAGTTGTAGGGGTTGACAGGACTTCTCTTTCAGTTTGCTGAAACTCAGGTAAGGAGAGAGCCCTGATCAATTCTAAAAGAAGCCCGCTTGGATGTAGATACTCACAGTTGGTGTAGACAGGCTTTCGGAATGGCTTCCCCTTTGAGAAGACGAAGGCCACAATGATGCAGTTGAGGGTGGTAATGGGCCACAGGGAGGTACTCTCAAAACTCAGGATAGAATTCGGAGTCAGAGTTCCATTCCCCATTGTCAAATTGCTGTCTACACTTTGATTGGAGAAGAAATCACTTCGGTTGGCCAGGAAGCACCGACTGAAAAGAAGCACGAGAATTTAGGGGATTTTCTTTCTACTTTCATCTGACTGAGGGTAGGGGTAAGAACAATCTGAGCCCTGCTGTGTGATTAGGGGACGTCTTCCTGGATGCTGAGGCTGAGTCAATCACACACCCAATGAATGCCCATGAATGATGCTAAGCAGTGGAGACCAAGACCAAAAAGGCTCAGAAAGGTTTGGTAACGGACCCATCATCCCACAGCTGGTGAGGAGACACAGGACAGCTCTGACTGCACTGTTCATAGACACTTTACCTAAGTATGGTTTACTGAGTATTCAGTTCTCAGCACAAAATTCCAACAAAGCCCCAGTAGTTTGGGCTCTTTGTCCAGCACTTATTAACCATACACGGATGTCCTTTGGTGCCTTGCTTGCTTGATCATCAGCCCTATCTTCAATCGACAAGCATCTATTAAATGCTTACCTGGTGTCAGGGATTGTCCTAGGCACGGGAGAAAAAGTAAAAAGAGGCAAGCAATCCCTGGCCTCAAGGAGTGTATATTTTATTTGGAGAGACAACATGTGCATACACTTGTATGTGTCAAATAAGTACGTAGAAATATATGTCAAATAATGAAAGAATCATACTTATCTTGGTGCTGTATAAATTTACATGGGTCCTTCCATGTTAGAATGTAAGCACCTTATGTACAGGGATAGATTCGATCTTTGTCCTTGGATCCCCAGTGTCTGGCACATAGTAGGTGATTCATAAGGATTTACCATTGATTGAATGGGGTAAGTGTAAATAGGTGAGGATGCCCTAGCAACAGGGCCTCCCTGTGAGGGCAAAATGTGTGTTTTCCCCACAGAGTGGGTGGAGGGATCACAGGGGCAGAGCAGAGGAGCAGAATCCTGCCAGGTTTACGCCTAGACTATAGACAAGTCATGATCATACACCCATTTGTCTTCTCATCCATGTAAATCAAGGCACGGCAGAAGGCAGCCTTTGTTGTCTGCTGCTTATTACCGTGTGGCGAGAGAAATAATCCTGCCATAGGCACCAAGTTTGCACAGCTGCTGATAAAAGACAATAACGGTCTCCTCCAAGGGAGACTCTCCTCTCGTGAAGCTGCTTGCCTTCCCCAGCAATATTGCAGAGAGAAGACTTGGAAGGGGCTTTGTCCTTCAGTTAGCCCGCTGAGAAATGGAAGGAAGAAGAACAGGGAGCGGGGGAAGGAGGAGGGGGGCTGGCGGATTTCAGACAAGGAGCTAACGAAGGAAGCTTGATTCTCCTCCGAATGCACCTAATAAAGTGGGGCTGTCTTTCATATTTATTCCACAAAGCTTCCTTGCTCAGAGAGGGCCTTCTCACTCTATTAGCAGAAAGAGAAACCTCCCCTCCACTTTCTCTTTGCTCTTTCCAAAACACCAAAGAGCTCCAACAGAAGCAGAAGCACCAAGCATGACTAGTGCCAGAACTGTGCTTCCATCCCAGCTGACATCGTCTTCCAAAAACAAGAAGAGGAGGAACAGGCCAATAGGGCCTCAAGACTGTCCCCAGTAGCTTGGCAGCAGCGCTTGGTTAATGGCGCAGATGAGCCCTGGCCTGGTCCTCCCAAATGGAAGGAAGGAGGGTGAGGACTGGCTTGGTGAGGTGCAGGAATGACCAGTAGCTTGAAAATTGCAAAGGAATTTGGTTACCATGGCAACTTAAAGACTTTGAGGAGAAACAAACACATGGAGAATTCAATGAGAAATAACGGACCTTGTAAGAAAAGGAAAATGGTCCCCATGCAAATGGAGGTCTGGATAATACCGAAGGCGGTCACGAAAGCTAGGAGGAATCTTCTTTTAATTGGTTAGACTTGTGTTTTCACATGTGTACAGAGCCCTTTCCTCTAATGCAGGTCAGTGGCCAGAACCACTTGCCAGGCTCAGACAACTAGCACTGTGTCAGAAGGGTGATGGATCCACAGCGAGTGGGTCTTCTCAGCTCGGACGCTGATTCTCCATCCTCTAGAGTACGCTGCTCCTCGTTGTGCTCTCACAGACCAGAAGCTCATGGGGGATCTCTAGTTTATTACAGTACAAGCAAGTATGAAGTGCCTAGTAGGTGCCAGACATCGTGCCGAGCCCTGGTGATGTAAAGACAAAGATGGAACTGCGCCTGGGCAGTCCAGGATGGGACAGTATGGTGCAGTGCACAATGCCACAGTTAGTACAGCTCAGTGAGGCGTGGCACGCAGGAGTGGGGTAATAACAAATAACCCACATTTCTAGGGCAGCTGCAAGCTTTGGAAAGGACCTGACAAATAATGTCTCATTTGGTCAAGGCAGGTGCTATTATTATCCCAGTTTTACAGATGGTGAAACTGAGGGTGACAGGGGTTAAAAGCCTTGCCCAGCTAGTCTCGACAAGATTCAAACTTGGGGCTTCCTGCCTCTGAATCCAACACTAGCCACTAGCCACTAGCCGCTAGCCACCCTGCTGCCTCAGTAGGATAGACAGCAAAGGGTGGTTCATGGGCACTTCGGGAACCTTTCAGGGGGTCCGTGGGTCAAAACTATTTTCATAATAATAATAATGTGCTTTAATTTCTAATACAGTAAAATAGCTATAACCCATATTAACAAAAGCATTTTGGTGGTGGAAGTATCCATCATAAGTTTACAGAGGCTTCTGAGATCCAAAAGTTTGAGAACCACTGATACATAATATGGGCTAGGATGGGATGGGATGAGAAATGACAGGATGGAGTGAGATGGGGTGGGATGGGATGGGATGAGATGGTATAGAATAGGATGAAGTAGAATAGTACCATATGCATGGTACAAGAGAGGAGAGAAGTGGGACAAAGTAGAATATCGTATAGCATTATACTGTACTGGAGAGCATAGTATGGCGTACTGACTACAGTACCGTACGATGGAGTACACAGGATGGTACAGCATTATATTTTTTATTATAAGAGCATAGTGCATTAATACACTGCCATGTTTTACAGTACTGTGGAGTATTGCCTTATGTATAATACTGTACAATATAGTACAGTATTATACTATATTATATAATATGGTATTATTTAAACATGAATAAGCTTAAGTTATATGTAAAGTAGCTTTTCTTGATAGGAAATGTTGTTAAATACAGAAACAGGAGTCTGGAGAGTTGACAATTGGGGGAAGGGATGCTATAGAAAGGAGCAGCTAGGTGGCGCCAAGCTCGAAGTCAGGAAGACATCTTCCTGAGTTCAAATCTGGCCTCAGACACTTACTGGCTGTGTGACCCTGAGCAAGTCACTTCACCCTGTTTGCCTCCGTTTCCTCATCCGTCAAATGGCTGAATAAGGACATAGCAAACTCATATCTTTACCAAGAAAACACCGAAAGGGGTCACAAAGAGTCAGGTACTACTGAAAAATGGATGGAAATGCTGTAGAAGGTTTTTGTTTGTTTTTTTTTCTTCTGTGAGGTCTTTGATATTAAGACAGAGTCTCATCTTTCTAAGATAATTAAGGGCTATATCTACACGACAAGAGAGTACAAATTCTTGATGGAATTTTGCATTTTATATACATACTTTGCCCCTGCCAGCTTCCCTTGAACTGATGCCCCAGCCTTACCTGTACCGTTGTACTTCACAGTACCAAGGCTGCTGCTTCACAAAGAGAAAAGCCCAGATCTGCACGATGCCTGAAAAGCAGGTGTTCAGAAGGACAGAGAGCAGCAGAGGGGGAGAGATGAGCTGTCCAGCAGGTCGGTATGGAGCCAGCTTTGGGTATGCGTGAGTAGAGCTCACTGAAAAAAAAAAAGCCAGAGTTACCCCTGCTTTACATGCTCAGGCTGTGAGGACACCGTCCAGACAGTGATTGTTTTCATCTCTACAAGCATCTAAACCCAAAACTATCCTCTGGGGCCTCGGGCCTGATCTAGAAATAAGAAGAAAGGCTTAAAAATTGCATCAGCATTAAATAGGAAACTGTATGGCCTTAGGCAAAATTTTGAAGTGCACCTGGGAGATGGCCCAAATGAGGCTGACCCTTGGAACGGCAGTATTTTCTATACCGCTGCCTGGAGATGACATCTTGGAAGAGATAATTAAGGACAAGCTTCATTTTGAGTGAAATGTAACGGAATCCCCCTTGACTGTCTTCTGGATCTATGTGTGTCTTGGATGCCCTTAGAACATATGTATATGTATATACATGTAAATGTGTCTATGACAACCACATATGTATATGTAAACGCATCATTGCTAGGCATGTTTTAAACAATCAATTGTCCTCCTGTGAGGCTGTGTGGCATAGAGAACAAAGAACCAGCCTTAGAGTCAAAACGGGCGGGGTGCAAATTCCACTGCTAATGAGAATTGTCTGGATCAATTTGGGCAAATCACTTACCCTTTCAATATCCCCAAGTAACTCTCTAAGACTGTAAATTGAAACAAATTGCTGGTCTGTGTTGGTAACTGGAGTTTTTCACCCAGATTTTTCTACACTGATGAAATTGGTCAAAAATGAAACAAACAGACCAATATTTTCTAGCATGGCAGGAAGAGAAGCCTGGGGTCTTGAGGGCATCATGAGTAGAGCCCAAACTTGGGTCGATTCCCCATTAAACTAGAGTCTGTTTGAGTTTACAGGCTCAGCTGTGGACTTTGTGGCTATGGTTTCAGCATCAGCCTATATCCAGTCAGAAATGCTCCTCATCATAAGGTTGGTCAGTGAAGGACGACTTTTTTTATGGAGTTATTAAGTTACAAAAACTGCCAACACAAATCCAAAGGAGCTGGTATCTACATCTCTGATGGGAACACAGATACCAAAGACACTAGAGGGCAAGAAAGGACCTTAGATGCTGAGCCTAAGATACATGAAATGCATTGGCTTCAGCAGTATCAGTGCCAGGATTCCAGCCCAGATCTTCCGGCTCCCAAACCAGCTCATTTCCCATGAAACCTGCCTGCTTATAGGACTTCCAATACATGAAAGAAGTTTCAGAATGAACTCAGAATGTAGAATTTGGGTCATTCAGGGATAGGCCCAGAAAGGAGTTTGGAGAAGGCTCAGCTATGACAGTGTGTCTGAGATGGGGAGCGGGGAGCGGGCAGGAGTTGGGCAAGAATCCAATTTGCTGGATGGTGGAACTCATCCATCAAATTTTCTTCTTCTTTCCCCCTACAACATTCCCAAAGGCTCCTCTGGTCCACAGCCACAGCAGCATTCTCCTCAGTAGGTGCTTAATAAGCATTTAATTGAATTCACTCACATTGAATATAATTGAACGTGAACCTATAGAGTTGCTCCTAAATTGGGAGCTAGAAGGTGTCTTAGCTGAGATCTAAATCCTTCTCTTTGCCAATGAAGGATGTTTTAATTGCTTCCTTCTCAACACTCCTGACCTATCCTGATGGCCAGGAACCAGGCGTGACTTTGCAAATGCTAGAAGTGCAGGGGCCCCGATCCAAACGGCCAGCACATTTTGGAGAGCAGTTGCTCGCCCACACTCAGGGCATCTCTTTGAATGATTGAGGTTTTCCTAACCACAGTAATGGTCCTCAGTGGAATCACTGAAGGCCAGTCTTTCACTAGCCCCATCTCATGACTACCCAACAAGCTATATCACTGTCTCTCCACTTATTAGCTGAATGAATCAAACTCCCTTGGTGTCCATTTCCTCCTCTTTGAAATGAAGGGTTGAACTATATTTCCTCTAAGATTCCTTCTAGCTCTGGGGCCAAGATGTGAGGACCTTTCCTTATTGGGCATTAAAAAGACAGAGAAATTTATAGTCTGGAATCCCTGATGACAGCCATTTTTCTTCAATTATACTCCCTCAAGAGTGAGGAGTCTCTGGTGCTTTCCTTTACCCCAGACAGTCAACATCAGGCTGCCCTTTGTGTAGGAAATGACCCCCTCTAGGCCTCCTCCTCCCACCCAACCTCCATTGAGACTGGACCTTGACATGCTGTCTAGCCAGGGGGAGGCCATGCTGGTGGTGAAAAGATCAGATGGTGCGTGTGTGAGTATCAATCCCAGGACCCCAGGATCACTAAGAGCTAAGGCTAGAAGTCACTTTCTAGGTCACTAAATCCCATCCTTCTATTGACAGATGAGGGAAAAGTGATTTGCCCAGGGTCCTCTAGCTAGTAAGCATTGGATGCAGGATTTGACCTTAGCTCTCCGTGACTCCAGGTCCAGGATTCTACCCACCAAAATGTGCTTTCTCTCTAAGGAGGTCAATTGACAGTATCACAGGACCAAAGAGTTAGAAGGGACCCAAGATATCAGAAGGTCATAGACTTACAGTTGCAGGAGACCTTCAAGGTTATTTCATCAAGCTTTCATTTTAGGTGTGAAAACAAAAATTAAAACCCAGAGAGAGGAGTGGACCTTCCCAGGATAATACAGTTTATAAGCATCAGAATCAGGATTCAAAGCCAAGTCCTGGGAGCCAATGAATGGGTGCTTCCCTCCACCATGTTGTCTGACTCCTCATACAGCTTGACCCCAGATAGGGAAAGGCTGGGTTCCAGATTACATTGCTAGTACCTATCGGAGAGAAACTAGGACTCGGGCCTCCCGAATCTCCTTGCAGTCACCTCCCTCTCACTTTGGCTCCTGCCTTGTCTGACCACTGGGCTCAGTAGCCCTAATAGGTGGTCTGCAGAATGAAGTAAAAGAGGAGAGAATAGAAAAAGATGGTGGCAGGTGGAAAAGGCTTTCTCTTTTCTCTACCTCAGTGTTATTTTGACTTTTTAATTTAATTGACCCTGGTCAGAGATACATTTTGCAAACCCCCTTTGGGTGGCCAGCAGCATGACATCTGGATTATTAATGAAAACATGGGATCCTGGTAATATTAATATTGTACTTTGAAAGAAAACTTTTCTGGATTATGAACAGACATTTCCATCTCATAGACCCAAATTGATAGCACCCCAGGCCCTCTTGGATAGCAGGACAGTTCATCTTTGAGTTCTTACAATAAATGACTGATGTCAGCTTCTTGTGTTTTAAGATGTTGTGTGAAAGCCTCCAGGGGACTCAGGCTTTGTGTCATCTGATGATGGATTTCTTTCTTATCGTCTTCACATTAATGGGCAAAGAAAGCCTGGCCCAAAGAGAAAGCCTGTTCTCTGTTCTCTGCTGGGGCAATCACTTCTCTCCCTTACTAATAAACAATATCAAAACCCAGGAAAAATGGCATTTTCCATTTCCAGAACTCCAAGAAAGCCAATGACCCTATATACCGCAAACCATGCTCCCACTGGCCAACACCCCCCAAGGCAAGGGCTAGATTCCATAAGTCCCCCCTCCCCCCTCATTCCTAGGCTTCATGAGATTCTGGCCCAAAGTCCAAATGGGTCAGCATGTGACAGCTAGGAGTGGTCCTAAGCTGGACAGAGCTTTTGTTCCCCTCCTAAGTAGTAGCCTGTCAGAAGGAGACATTCAAAGGATCCTCTGAGGCTACTTGGACAGCATTGCAGGCCAAAGGAGTTGTACCAGACACGTTGGCGCACAGTGGTTCCATCTTTGCTCTCTACCCAAAATTCATAGGAGAACAGGCTTCCTGCAATGAAGGCTTCTCTCAGAGCCCTCATTGGCAGTCTTCTGATCTGGATGTGATCCCTCCTCCCACTTACAGAGGAGGCTGAAAGGCCAACAAGCAGGAACTACCCCCTCCCTCAGTTTCACTAAGGGGCTTACTTGTTAGACAGACCATCAGGGTGATCGCCACGTCCTGCATGAGGTATTGGTAGTTCCCAAAAAGTTGCAACTGCTAAAAGAGAAGAAAAATACATGGTTATGCCTGCTGGGGCTGAGGGAGGTGGGGAATACTGGCAGCAGCCCGATGGGCTCTAGCTTGGACAAGATCCACACAGGATGGACTGGGATTGGTGAGGTGAGAGAAAGATGCCCAAAATATCACCAGAGATGTTGCAGGTCAGCTGGCCCAGGCCTGGGTAGGGCAAGGTGTTTATTTACTGGGGGAGGGGCAGTTTTAATTAATGACCTCCATATTTCTGTGAAGTAGCAGGTGCAAAGGCATTTTATTCGAGACATTAAGTCACAAAATCTGAATGGGACAGGCTGCCTGGTTAACCTCTTACTAAATTATGAACTTTGAGTGTGTGTATGTGTGTGTGTGTGTGTGTGTGATTAGTGTCTATATGTGGAGGGTTAATCTATATGTGGGTATCTAAGTGTGCATGAATGCCTATGTAGGTAATGAGTATATGGACGTGCATGCATGTATATATGAATGTGTGGATGTCCACATGTGGGTGGGAGGGTGCATATGTGTGTTTATATATATGGTGGTGTGTGTGTGTGTGTCTGTGTGTGTGTGCGTAGAAGGCTGGAGAAGTAGTAAGGCTCCCAAGAAACATAAATCACCTTCTTTCCTTCCTTCTCTCTCTTGAGTAGCCCTGGGCATAGACAAGTTCACCCTAACCCTTCCTCTGCATGTACCTGCCTTGATGATAAAAGCCCAGCAGAGGTCGGGTCCCTAGACTTCCCCTCCTCTCATCATCACTTTTCTGGTCACCCAATAAGATTATTCGCCATCTGATCAGAGATGGAAGAATCCCTGCCATGATGCAGCTTTCTCAGGCTGAGGATAATGGGGCCCATGGCGGTGGCCTTTTTTTGTAAGTGACTTTTCTCAGGGTGAGCCTACTCCAAGATGATTCTAATCCCAGGGAGGCAAGAAAAGCAAGCTCAGGCTCCAAAGGAAAACTTAGGGTTGGGAAAGTTGCTTTGTAACCCCGCAGATTTCTGAGAGCAGACCCCAAAGCCCCTCTCTTCTCTGTCATCTCCTCCTTCTCCATGATGTCCTAGGTGGGGCTGGCATCTGCCTCCAGGGTTGAATCCCACCAAACCTGGTCCAATCGAGCAAGCATTTATAAAGCACCTACTTAGTGCTAGAAACTGGTCTAGACGCTTGAAATACAAAGACCAAAACAAAGCAGACCTTGACCTAGACCTGGAGCCAGGAAACCCTGAGTTCCCTTCCCTCCAGAGGCTGAGATTCCTCATTTGCATATGACGATAATTATAGCACCTCCTTCACAGACTTGTCGGGAGCGCCTACTAAGACCACAGCTATGGAGTCCATGTCAAACAAGAAAGGGTTTTGTAAACAAACACTAGGTGTTCACGTTATTGTGGTGATAAATAAATGAGTACAGAATCACTGGGGGCAGGAGGATCCATCACAGCTGTGGGGACCAGAGTACCCTGGGCCAGCCTTCACATTATAGGTGAGGACCAAGTAACTAGGAGAGGCCACAGCCTCCAGATGTCTGTCCAGGGTCCCAGGGTGCCCTGAAGAGCTAAATTTGCTTCTCTGCATTACTAGCTCTCCGGTTTAGCAATAAGAGCTTGTCCCAGCTTCACCAAGAACCAAAGGTGTGTCTGTGTCAGTGAGTGGGAGAGTGTGTGTGTGTGCGCGCGCACTTGCGCACGCGTGCACACGTACACACACATGTTTGGACCAGACTTGAGATTGTGTTAATCTAGGAAACTCCTGAATGTGATCTGGTGTGATCTAGTGGAGAGAGGACCAGCGTTGGAGTGAGGAAGTCTTACATTCTGCTCTACTTTTGCCACATTCTAGCTGTGGGACCTGGGAAAGTAGAGGAATTTCTCAGTGCCTAAGAATATAAGAGGGTAAGTTTCAGAGATGGTTCTGGTCTAGATGGGTAGAGAGTGTGTTTTTAAGGTAATGCACACAATGTAAGAACTATTTAGAAGAAATTATTTTTGACTCACCCAATAAAGCAGAGATGTACCAATGAACTGAATTATTCCATACATGGTTAGGTATTTAAACACTCCGAAGGAAGAAACCAAAGCTGCTCGTCCTTCCCTATTCATGAAGAAAAAGAAAAAAAATGCATATGGTTAAAATCTTCTCTCAGGGTCATTTTTAATTTTTATAGAATCAGGGTAAAACTTTTAGTGACTTGGTGGTCTGATATTGAAATATCTCCACATCCACCTTGAACCAAATATTACCTTTTTAATAGAATTTTACTACATTCCATCTCCCCTCTCCAGATCTTTGCACTGGCTGTCCCCGATGCCTAGAGTGCATTCCCTTGTTACCTCCACTTCCTTTAAGATGCTCTGCTGCCAGCTTCCACATAAAGCCTTCCTAATCCCTCTCAGGGCTGGTGCCCTCCCTCCCAAATTACCTTATAGTTACACTTTTGTGAGTGTTACCCATGAGTTCAGATATGAAAGTGAGACCTCCTTCCTCACATTTCTTCTACATTTGCAGATCCTTTGGCCTCTCATGCTTTACCCTATGTTATATTTTCTACCTGTCAAGACCCTTATTTGAATGTAAGCTTCTTGGGGGCAGCTAGAGTGCTAGAATTGGAGACAAGAAAATCTGAGTTCAAATTATGACTCAGACATTTACTTTATGGGTGACCCTGTCACTTGGTCCTGTGAGCCTCAGTTTCCTCATCTGTAAAATGAGGGGGTTGGATTCAGTGGTCTTCAAAGCGTGACTCTATGGTGGTGACTTCTGGTGGTGACTCTCTGATTCTATGACCATGTAATTTTTCCTCTTCATCTCCCCACTGCCTAGCACATCAGTGACTTGATAAATGTTTGGGGCAAGGAGGTCTTTTCTGACCTAGACTGCAAGCTCCCTGTAGGGACCAAGAACTCTCTCTGTCCTCACTCTCCACATCCTGAGCGCTGGGCTCTTTGCACAACAGATGTCAAGGCATCGTTTGTTGGACAAATGAGCAAGAAGCTTCGTCATTTACCTGAACGCGAGAGGTTACACAATGAAATTCAACAAGCACTTACCAAGTACCTACTATGTGCCAGGCTTTATGCCCAGTTCTGGGGGTACAAAGACAAAAAGGAAGCAAGTCTTTACCCTCAAATGGCATACTGTGTTACATTTTCAAATGGAAATGGGAAGTCCCCTTCCTAAGTTATCTGCTTAGTAGATCACGAAATCAGAAGCTCAAGTATTACCCATTCCAGCCCATTCCTTTTACGCATGAGGAACCTGAGTTAACAGGAAGGTGAGGGGCTTAACCAAGATTACAGTGACAGAAGCAGGATTTAACTCAGTTTCTCTCATTCCAAGGCACCAGTTGCTACCCAAATTAATTATAAATAGTTTTTAGATCATTCATGGTTATATATTGCCTATGCTCCAGCTTTCTTTATGGATAGAGTCTCCTTTTGGAGGATTGATTCATTCATTCAAATATTTATTGAGTGTCCACCATGGGGTTAAAGAATCCTGTTTGGCCATGGTGGGGAAGGGGCACAGAGGAGCTGTGTATAACTATGGCCCTTCTACAGATGAGCTGGAAAAATTAAACCATCTCACACTGGACTCTCCAGATCCCCAGATCTCAAAGTCCACCTAATGAGATCCCTGGAAAATACCTGAGAATAGGCACACCTCAGGGGGTGGCATATGAAGTCAAAGCGAGAAGCATTTATTGAGCTTTGACCATGCTGGGCATAGAGTTTTACACACTGGAGGGGAAGGTAGAAGGGGCCCAGCAGAATGGGAATGCAGGCTGCTTTTTTAATAAATCTATGAAATATAAATGGAATAATCTGCCTCCCTGATATCTTGGTCAGCTAACTGATCCTGAGTAAACTTTACGCCCTCCCAAGGATTTTATAAAAGATGGTTGAATTTACCCAGTTTACAAATAGTGTCTAAGGTAAGGGAAGAGAGGACAATTCATAGTCAAAACATTGATCTGAACCAAGCAAGAAAAAATTTAATTGAGATCAATGTAGTTTTACTCTTGCATTCGGAAAAAAACAATCAATATAAGTACAAGTTAGAGGAACGAACAAATGAATGAATGAATGAATGAATGAATGAACAAATGAATGGATGAGTGAATGAATGAATGAATAGATGGATAAGCAAATTAATGGATGGATGGATGGATGGATGGATGGATGGATGGATGGATGGATGGATGGCCATTTATTTTACACTCATTCCTAGGGTCTAATCACCTGTCCTGAATGACTAGGGTAGACATACTGTAACTGCAATCTGCTCCCAAGATGGCATGGTTCATTTTCCTCTGAGCTCATTGCATAAAGCCATTTATCTTCCATTTTCAGTGTGTCTAACATCTTTCTAAAGTAAAGGAACTGTGCCAATTGGCCAGCTGGCACACCTCAGATTGAGTGACTGACCTGATCAGGTGTGGCACACATTCTATGTTGGCTGTTTTTGAGGTGAAGGGGGAAGCCACAGATGCCTCCTGCTCAGATAGTGAGATGCCAGCATGAGCCATTTTCAATGCCTGAAATGAAAGTTTTATGTTACACATGTGAATTGAGAACATATAGATACATTGCTTGTTATGAGGAAATCATGGCGCTATTCCCCAAAGTGGCCATTACCTTATCCTGGCCATATTGCACAAAGCCTATTTGAGAATTGTGGGCTGGAAGCTTTATCTGGGTAATTGATTCTCAAGTTGAAAGCACTGAAAGCCTTAGAGAGTATTCCCAACTATGAAGCAAGTTCCTGACCAGAGTTACTGACTTCCCTAGGCAGTGACTATGATCATAACCCATGTTAACACTATAGGGCCCTTTGAGGACAATCGGCAAATACCAACATGGACTGGGCCATTGAGGCCACCTTGCCTGGCTGTGTTAGGACAAGTGAATGTTCTACAATATCCCCCAAAGGAATCATTCAACCTCTATACTGAAGGATGCAACAAGGGATGTCCCACAAACCCAAAGGCAACCCACTCTGCTCCTCTAGTCCAGTTATTAAGAAGTTATTTTCATTAAAACAAGATGAAATCTGCCTTTGGGAACTCCCACCCTTTGTCCTTTGGTCTGTGGTCCAGGGTCAAGCTGAATAAGGCATGTAAACCTCATCTGCAAGAAAGGGATGGCCGAGCCACTGGAAGATGCCTCAGGTTCCAACAAGATTAGGATGGGGTAGAATGAGGACTGAATCAGGCAAAATAAAATGTAATAGGGATAAGAGGGAAACTGTACACTTGGCTACAAAAAGTCAACTTAAGTGGAGGAGACAGAGCCAGAGTCATGTGAAAAAACAACAACAAAAAGGCATGGGGTTTATTGGATTGCCAGCTCAACTTGAGTCAACAGAGTGATTCAGCTACCGTGATGAGCCGATGCTGGCTTAGACTGCATTAAGTAAGAGGGTGGAAGAAGGTGAGGGGACTGGATGTTGCCCTGGTCACACCACATCTAGGGCTTAAGTTCATGCTTTGGTGCCACAGTTTGGGGAGGTCATTGTTAAGCCACAGAGTAGCCAGAGGAGGGTGACTTGGATAGCAAAGAGCCCTGAACATCATGTTGATGTGAGAGCTAGTTGAAGAAAATTGGTAGGTTCAGTCCAGAGAAGAATCAGGAAGGACATGATACCTGTCTTCAAGGATCTGGAATGCTGTTCCATAGAAGAAACATTAGACTGATGGTTGAAAAACAGGCTCATACAGAGGGAGCTGGAAGGGACCTCAGAGGTCATCATTGCCGTAAAAGCAGTGTACAAATTGTAAAAGTGATCATTTTAAAGAAAATATAGACTGTGTAATTAATAAGTAGGATCCTAGACTTGAGGCCAAGAAGTCCTGGGTGCAAATCCCACTTCAGACATCTACTAACTCTGTAGCACAGCCAGGAGAAGTCATTTCAGGTCTCTGATCCTGTCTTCTCATCTGTAAAATTGGGATAATCACATCCGTAGCTGCCACTTCACAGGTTTGTTGGAAGGATTGAGTGACAATGTATGTAAAGTGCTTTACAATCTTTAAAACATCATATCAATGTTGGCTCTTATCCCTATGTGTGACAAACTTCTATCCAGTTTAAGTCATGTGTGGACAGAAAACTTTCTCTGAGCTTTGATTTCAACACGAGGTGAATGATATTGCCAACTGTGAAGGAAGGATAGCCTGAAGAAAACTGTTGGAGGAGAATGACCACTGGATTTGAAAGGAATAATAATGATGATGGTGGTGGTGGTGATGGTGATGGTGGTGATGATGATGATGAAGATGATGATAACGATGATGGTGATGACAGTGACAATGGTGATAATAATAGCTGGCATGTACACAACTTAAGCAGAGGCTTTGAAGGGATAGTTAAAATCTACCCTTACTCCCGAATTCTTTCCCCTGGATTCACCCTTCTTCACACTGAGTTTATTAGCTGTGGGTCCTTGGGTAGGTGGCTCCACATGGCCTCTGTCAAATAGGCACACTCTAAGATAGTGAGTAACTCCCAAGCTTTCTGGGGAGAAGTTCCTCTGTTTAACAACATGTTGGACTGCCACATAATCAAGGTTGTCATCTGTAAAGGCAATCAGTAAATGAGAAGATCTCCCCCACCATTTGAATAGGCTTCAGGTGAGACCCCAGGTGGGGCCAATGAAGGGAGGTCTGATTCTATCTTGGCTCCCAAGTAGGCCCA
>CM053626.1:3471714-3483533 GCA_028646595.1 Phalanger gymnotis | reverse complement strand
TTGTAATTTGTTTGTATTTGCTCTGAAGTTCAGGGTGCTGACTTTTCCCCCTGAACTAAGTGAATGATATTTGTATGCTAGATTAAAGTAAGATTGTTAACCCCTTAATGTTGCTTTCCTTAGTAAAGCAGATCAAAAGAACCTGTGTTGGCAGCTTTCTGTGTGCTGGTTGTTGGTGGGTCTCATACCCCTTCAGCAGCTGCTAGCAGATTGTTGCCAAAATAGGACCTTAGTTCTAGGGCTATGAGGGATCTCAATGGATGTCCAAATTCCTGGTTGTACAGATGAGGGAACTGAGGCTTCATAGGAAGGGCACTGGGCTCTGAGCAGGCCTTTGAGCCCTGGCTCTGCCACTTAGCAGCTAAATGCCCTTGAACATCCCTCCTCCTCTCTTGGCCTCTCTTTCCTCCTCTATGGAATGAGAGGTTGGATGAGGTGGCCTCTAAGGCTCCTTCAGTAAGTTTGCCATGGCAGCAGGAGAGGGGGGCAACAGGTCGCTTGCAGCCTCTCTGTATCTTGCCCAAACTCATATTTAATGTCAATGAACAGCAGAAAGATCAAAGGCTGGCTAAGAGCAGAGGAGGCAGAGCCTAGCCACCAGATCCTCCCAGCAGAGCTTGGGCATTGGATGACAGAACAAGAATTTCTACTCACCCCACAGTCATTTGCTCCATCACCACACATGCCCACATAGTAACTGGAAGAAAAAGGACATAGGAAAACTCAGTGCTTGTAATGAGTCATCTCTACCACCTCTGGCATGCATGCCCCTGGCATTTCTGAGGAAAGAAGGGCTATGGGACACAAGGGACAAGACGACCTGGCCCTCTCCTCCTCCTCTAGGTTATCTTACTCTAGCCCCAGGGATACCTCCAGAAACTTCCATAGAGGTCCTCATAGGGCTCTAGATCTACACTTTGGAGGAGACTTCGAAGTCATCTAGCCCAACCCCTCATTGAAATCCTTCAAGAAGAGGCCCACCGAGTGACCTTTGCCTCTTCTGTGCCAAACATTTTGGAGGATCCCACAATCAGAGCTTCTCCAGCTTAGCTTCATGCAACAAACACAGAGTTTTAGGGTTTGTTTTTTGGCCGATAAGGTGATTTTCATATGACACTTTGGTGATGAAAATCGTAGAAATGACTAAGTAAATGGAACACCCTACAGACATCCATGCACATGCACACAATGCACACATGTATGTGTGTCCACATCTCTGAAGCATCTGATAAAGCACTATCAGAGTGTTTCATGAAACCTCTCTGAGAACACCAAGGCTGCAGCCAGCTCCCATCTACTTGGAGAGACAAGGAATGAAATCACACATGCCAAGGATCCACTATTAAGAGAGAAACCAGCAATGCAGAAATGCTTCAACATCCTCCTAGAATTTTATTAGTAATTGCATCAATAAGATAAACAGAGGCCATAGTTTTGCCTTCTTTTGTAACCCTTGTCTAGGGCTTAACACAGTGTCTGGCACACAATAGGCATGTATTTGTTGATGATAGTGGTGGTGGTTGTGGCATTGATGATGAAGAAAGAGGAAGAAGAATTGGAGTGAGAGGAAGAAGAGGAAGAGAAGGAGGAGGAAGAGGAGAAGGAGGAGGAAGAAGAAGAAGAAGAAGAAGAAGAAGAAGAAGAAGAAGAAGAAGAAGAACTAAGAAAGAAAGAGGAGGAGGAGTGAGAGTGGGAGGAGGAGGAGAAGAGAAGGAAGAAGAGGAGAGGAAAGAGACCAGGTCTAAACTCCTCTGTTTGGCCTCCTCAGCCTTTATACCTATCTCCTCACCCCCATCCCTTATGCCTTCTTGCTGGACCTCACACAAGACACTCTGTGCCCAGACTCTAGGCTATGCCCCTTGCCTGGAATCTTCTCTCTCCTCATTTCCACTTCCTGGCTTCCCTGACTTCTTTCAAATTCCCACTAAAATCCCTGCTCCTCCAGGAGGCCTCCCCTTTATTGTCAATGCCTCCCTTCTGTGGCTTATCTCTGATTCATCTCCCCTCTACCTTGTCTGTACAGTTGTTTGCAGGTTGTCTCCACAATTAGACCAGGAGTTCCTCAACGGCAGCAAATGATTTTTGCCTTTCTTTGTATCCCCACTCCTTAGCACGGTGCCTGGCACATAGTAGGTGTTTAACCAATGCTTATTGCCAGAACAATGATGGCTCGTCCCAAGCCCTTATCCCCCTGATTTAAATGACGCGCAAACCATCCTGTTGCCTCTTCTCTCTCTCTTCGAGCCTGGGTATGACCTCTACCAACAATCTTGGGGGCCAGAGAGAAAACACTTCATTTATGGCAAAGAATATACTTTAACTTACATGAACTGATGCTGAGTGAAGTGAGCAGAACCAGGAGAACTTTGTAACAGCCACATTGTTTGATGACTAACTTTGATAGAATTATCTCTTCTCAGCAATACAAGGATCTAAGACAATTCCAAGGGACTCATGATGGAAAATACTGTCCACATCCAGAGAAAGAACTATGGAGTCTGAATGCAGATCAAAGCAGACTGTTTACTCTCTCTTTTTTTCCTTCTTTCCCATGGTTTCTCCCATTGGTTCTAATTCTTCCTTACAACATGACTAATGTGAAAATATGTTTAATCTGAATATATGTGTAGAGCCTGTATCATTTGGTAGATTAGGGTAGGAGAAAGGGAAGGAGGGGGAGAAAATTTGGAACTCAAAATCTTATGGAAGTGAATGGTGAAAACTAAAAATGAATTAATTAGAAAAAAAAAGAACATACTTTAATTTCTGGAATTCTTCCACAAGGCTTGATTTCTGCCCAGGAGACATCCTGGCAAAAATGGCTCCATTCACCAGGATCTGCCGTGAAAAACACCAGAACGAGATGAGAAAGGAGAAAACAGTAATGTTCATTAAAAACAGTCTGACAAATGACTGGTTGGCTCCCCCTTTAACGTCCCCCACCCCAGGTGATAGATCTGTCACTGCACACAGTGTTGGGGGCTGGGGAAGGGGAGGATAAAGAGATCTGAGGCTTTAATATTTAACCAACTACACGGTGCTGTAGCCCCAGGAGCTTCTGCGCCATCCACTCCATCAGTTATGTCTACAGCCCTTCTGCAGCATTAATCAATCAAAAACCAGCAGCCCAGAGAAGCAGGACAAGATGCTTAAGAAGCCACTTGGCATAGAGAAAAGCGTTTTCTCAGCTTTGCGCCTGTGACTTTCACAAGCCTGGCTCTCTGTGGGCAGGATTGCGAGGTGCCAGGACATGCCAGACACCATGCCCAGATAACCAGCTCACTCTGCCTGGGCACTGCTTGTCTCCCAGGCACTCAAGCCCAGGACTACATGCTGTGCTTTGAAAACAGGACATGGAGAGGATGAGATTGGGCCTGAATGGTTGCAGGAGGTGGAAAGTGAGGCCTTTTGCCTCCTTCTCTTGGCTCTAAGACACAGACCCAAACATGAAGAAGGAAGGGGCATGTCAGTGTGAGGGGTGCTAATCTGGAGTCAAGGATTTGGATTCACATTCTGGCTCTCCTGTTTACTGCCTTTGTGCCCTGGGTTCACTACTTCGACTCTCTGGGCCTCAGCTTCCTCAAACATAAAATGACGAAGTGAGTCTCCATCTATGGTTTCCTGGAGAACTCATGGTTGACAGCCTTATGGTAGGTCTGGGTCCACAGTCCTTCAGCCAGGCCACATCCCTGGCATTCCCCTGAGGTGTCTTTCTCCATGGAGGGTGAGGATGGAACAGTCAGAGGAAGCATGAGTTAAAGGGGCTGGAGATGAGGAGATTTAGAGGAAATGCAGGCCCCGCCTGGGCTGGCAGCCCCACCCCACCAAGAGACACAATGAAGCTCTCGTTCTTCACTTACTTTGGGAAGCAAGTTGCTGAAATGCTGGGTGATCACTTGGTAAGATTTCCCACTCATGGCGAAGTGGTAATGGTCCCTTGGCCCCGCCTCAGGGAAGGAGGCGTCTCCGATGGGGAGGCAAATCTCCTAAAACCCAAGATGAAGCATGTTGAAGTAGGTGTGAAACAGGCGATGTTTGCCTCTCTTACCATCTCCCCTCCCTTTCTGCTCCATTTTTTCTTCTCCCAACACCATTACCCAGGGTGTTTCCAATGCCCCCTAGTGCCTATAGTTCTATCCCGGGGGCTGGGCTTCCCTGTCCACCAGCCCAACTTTTGAAATTTATCCACCCTATGCCTCCTTCTTTCCGGATGCCAACTGACTTCCAGGAAGGAAAAGACCTAATAAATTAATTTGTATTGTGGGGCTCATGGCCCCACACAAGGCCCAATAACGCCCTGATTTGGAAAGCTTGTATTTAGGTACTTTTCGATGGTCACAGTATAAGTCTAAGGGACAAAGCTGGTATAGCTGCCAGAGTGCTGCTTTCTGAGGGAAGATTCAAGGTCTCCATCATCTCTGGAGTATTTGCATTTTACTGAAAAGTCTCCAGTGGTAGAACTGCAGGCTGTGTAGGTGTCTGCTTCCCCTTCCATGCCTGAGGCTGACATTTTTCTGCCTTCCTTTCTTCAGCCTACCCAAGGAAGATGCCCAAGGAGTTTGTTATCTACAGATGTGTGGACTGAGTTGGCCCTAACCAGGCTGTGCATGATTCAAACACTCACAATATAATGGGTCTGGGGCCCAGAAGACAGAGTCTAAGCCTGGCACAACCATTAGCTGTGTGACATGGGGTAAGCCACATAATGGCTCTTGTGCTCAGTTTTCTCACATATAAACTGAGGACAATAACACCTGTCCTGCCTTCATTGCAGGGCTCTTAGAAGAAAACCCTTTATGGATGGAAGTCATTATTACTTTTTTAAAAAATGCATTAGTTTATGTGAAAACAGTACAATGCCTGGCACATAGTGGGTGCTTAATAAATGATTATTAACTAACTGAAAGGCTTGCTGGCTTGCTTAGGGATTTGCTAGTTTTGTAAACATGGGATTAAAATAACAGGCTGTCATTTCAGCTTAGGCAGCAAGGTTATCTAGCTAGACCATTAGGCAGGAGATAGATATATCAGAGTTTGCATCCTGGCTCTGCCACTGACTACCTGGCTCACCTGTGTGACCTTGGGGAAATTATATAACTGCTCGGGGCCTCAGTTTTCCTATCTGTAAAATGAAGGGATCAGACCAGATGGCATGAGAGATCCCTTTCAGATCCTCTGAAGAACGGCAGCTATCACTATGATGGTGGCTTGCTTGGGGAATAAGAAGGAAGGAAAGAATCTGACAGTCCCCATCAGTGAAGCCCTGAAGTTCCTTCAGAGCAGACTCTTTATTCTCTGAGATTATGTATGTAAAGCACTTGGCAAGCCCTAGAGCAGATTAGGAACTGGAAAGATCATTTCTTCTCATTGGCATCTTCATTGTTATTTGTTCACGTCTATACTCCCTAGAACAGGACTCCGTGTACAGTGTTGCCAAACTGCATTCAATCGACATAGAAGTCACGTGGTGCCAAAGAGCCCCGATTGGGAACCCGAGGACTGCATTAGGATCCTAGATCTACCCCTTACTGCGTGAATGACTTTGAATAAGTCACTTCTGCTTATGCCACAGTTTCCTTGTCTGTATAATGGGGGGAGGAGGGTACAATTGGTGTCTGGGTTCCCATCTACTCTCAACCCTGTGGTCCCGAGGAAGCTCCTCATGCCTAGTACCAGCTGTGCTGCTTACAGTGGACCAGGCTCTCTGACAGGCGCACCTTATTTTTGTGCCCATCCTCTTTGTCCTCCAACAGCTGCCAGGTCACAGACGCAGGAGAGAAGCCTTCTGGTTCATTGGCCTCAACGAGGATCACTTTATCACCTTGAGGGATCATCTCAGAATTTTTTGCAACTGTAATGGCAGTCTGAAGGTTGTCACCTGGATCAAAAAAAAAAAGAAAGAAAATTGATGTTCCTTATTTTAGACATAACAACAGATTCCTGGGAACCCTTGAGCAAGTGCCCTGGCCCAGAGGAGGGAGCTCTGTGGCTGGGGGCCAGGCTCACACAAGTTCCCTCTGCCCATGATTGGAGTGTCTGACCACCAGGATCTCTTCTGCTCAAATACTGAGACAAATGGCTCTATCCCCTTTTAGGTAACTTCCTTCCACTATCTGTTCACCTTGGCTCCCCAAGTCCCTTCAAGGGCTACATCTGGCATGAAGCTTTCCTGACCTTCCCAGTGGTTAGCAACCTTCCTCCCCTGAACTTACTCTGTATCTACTAGGTGTCCACAATGTATCTATACACATCCTGTGTCTCCTCTCAGGACAATGGGAGCTCCTGGAGGGCAGGGAGGGGACTGTTCTGTCCTCATCACTGTATCCGGGGTGTCCAGAATGATGTGGGGCACATAGAAGCCATTTCACAAATGTTGATTGAGTAAACTCAAATGTTTCCCATCCTCAGAAAACATTTGATAACTTTCTGTACGCGCAGGATCAGGACTAGAAGGGACTTTACTGTTGTGGTTTGGTCATGTCCAACTCTCTGTGACCCCATTTGGGGTTTTCTTGGCAGAGATACTGGAGTGGTTTGCCATTTCCTTCTCCAGCTCATTTGACAGATGAGGAAACTGAGGCTCAAGGGATGAAGTGATTTGACCAGGGTCACACTGCTAGTAAGAGTCTGAGGCCAGATTTGAACTCAGGAAGATGAGTCTTCCTGCCTCCAGAGCCTCTCCATTGCACCCCCTAGCGGCCCCAGGGACCGTAGGGACCATCTGGTATGGCTTCTTCATTTTATACACAAGGGAACTGTGGTCTAGAGGAGAAGCAAGCTGTCCACAGTCCCCCAGGTAATGAGTGACCGAGCTGAGAGGCAAACCCAGATACGGCTCAGATTCTGAGGTCATTGATTTTCTCCCAGTATGCTCTATTGGCAGGTGTGTCTTCCTTTACACAATACACATGTTCTAGAAAATTGACAGGTCATCTGATTTTTTATAAACTAGAATGACTGGTCAGTGCATGAGGATTTCACTGTGGCACAGGGGAAAGAAAGAACATTGAATCTGGACTTGAGTTCAAATCCTAACTCTGCATCTTACTAATCATATGATCCTGGGCAAATTGACTTGACTTCTCTTGGCCTCAGTCTCCTCTGTAAAATGAGGCTCTAGATGAGATGACCTCGAAGGTCTTTTTCACATTATGGGGACTTCCTCCCCGGACCACCCCTAAGAAGTCAGACAGTCATTGTATATTACACACCTATCACCAGCGACACCCAAGTCAGGAGCTCACAGCTGTCCACAGAGTGCAGATGGGCTTCTTTGATTGCAAAGGTGGAGAAAGTGCTAGTTTTAGGACCCAAGGGCCTGGGGCCCCTTCAATCAATTAACCAACATTTATTTAGTGCCTACTATGTGTCAGGAACTGTGCCAAATTCTGGGAATACAAAAGAGGCAGAAGACAGTGCCTGCCCTCAAGGAGCTTCCAGTCTAGTGGGGGAAACTTCCAGCTCTGGCATTCTATTATCTAGTGTTCTCTCTCATTTATTTGTATGATTGGCTCAAGTGTGTGTACTTTGGTCCAACCAGGACAGAACTGGTTTCCAGATAGCATGAGATTAATGATTTAAAGCCCACAGAAGTAAAGCATGAAAAGTGACTCATTTTACAGATCAGAAAGCCGAGGCATGGGGAGGGGAGGTGCTTCACTTTTATATTAAATGTCATGGGCAGGATTTGAATCCAGGTCATTTCACTCCAACTCCACCCCTCTTTCTACCGTACTACCTGCCACCCCTTCACATGTTCCTCTGGCTTCTCAGTCAGTCATGATCAGCTCACCATGAGTATGTAGCTTCTAGCCTCCATTAGTGAACGAACACAGAGGTGAGGGAGGGGAGGAGGAATGGAGCGGGGGCAGACAGGCCAGCCTCAGTTTGCTGGCTTATGATGTGTCCAGCCCTTTTCTGCCTAGCCAGTAAGAGGCAGAGAACTTACAAGACAGACAGCATAAAATCAGCAAACACATCTTGAATTTCAGTCAAAAGGAAGAAAAGGGAGACCCTCTGATGTCATATTGACATCATCCTGGCCCCCCACCCCTCAATGCAGGCAGCCTAGAAAAACCGCCTTGCGACCTTGGACTATTCATGCTATTTGCTCTGTGAAATGAGGAGGTCACTAGATTAGTAGTCTCCAGGGACCCTTCCAGTTTGGCATCTGAAGTCAGACTGTAGCCACTTGGGACTGCCTGAGACTGCCACAGAAGTGGTGACCTGCCAGCCCTGAAAAGGCAATCTCAGGGCAGGGGCAGAGGACACAAAGATGCCACTAGCCCCTATCACCCAGCAGCCCCACCTCCTGCCTGGATTGGCAGCACATAAAAGGAAATGGAGGTCCCAGGATTGGGAGCCTGCCCTGGCCCTTGCTCCATCTTCAAAGGACAATTTCCAGAATCTCAGAATCTCAGATCTGGACAAGCCCTCAGTAGCTGTCAA
Organism: Phalanger gymnotis; assembly: GCA_028646595.1. NCBI lineage: Eukaryota > Metazoa > Chordata > Mammalia > Diprotodontia > Phalangeridae > Phalanger > Phalanger gymnotis. The sequence goes on along the minus strand of CM053626.1, from coordinate 3,475,085 downwards.
GTCCAGCCCAAGCCTGACCAAGCATCCCCCAAGCTGATCCCCAACAACTTTCTTTTCTGAAGACCTATTCTATTTGGCAGATCTCCAGACGAGGGAAGCCTAGGACCTCCCAAGGCAGGCCATCCATACCACCCATGGAAAACTCTTGTTAGGCAGACTCTCCTTCCCAGATGTTAGTCCTGAATCACCACTTGTCAGCTTCCACTCCCTGCACTTTGAGTCCTCTGGGGCCAACAGAAGAAATCTATTCCACCTCCCCTAGGATAGTCCTTCAAATGCTTAAAGCCACCATCATGAGACTCTCACCCCTAGTTTCTCTTCTCCATGCTAAACCTTCCCCATTCCTTCAATCTATTTGACTGAATGACACAGTCCCACCCTATCAGTGTCCTTCCTAAAATGTGGTGCCCAGGAGAGACAATAGTCTATATCCAATGGGACTATGCCCTCCTTGCTCCTGGATGCCCTACTTCCCTTACTGAATAATTGCCATTATGAATCCTATTTCTTGGTGGTCATATCATACACTAAGCTTTCAGTCTCACTAGATCTTTTCCAGACCAAGTGCTGCCCAATGAGACTTCTCTCGTCTTGGACTTTATTGAAACTAAATGAAAGGTGTTAAGTTTATCCCCGCTGGATTTCCTTTTATTCACTGAACCAAATGCTCTTGGCCACCAAGAACCTTTTGGGTCATCACACCAGTGTGTTTGCTTTGTGTCCTTGGCACACTGGCTAAGCATGCCAATTCTCATGCCTTTATTGAAGCCACAACTAAGAATGTTGAACAGCACAGGTCTCTGGGACACTCCATTAGAGACTTCCTTCTGAGCTGAGGCCAAACAGGATGTCCAGGATAGCAGCACCTTCCTTTGACTGAAATCACTTCGTATTCACTTTGTATCAGTCTTAGGTTTGCGTAAGCATGTACGTGTTGTAGACACCAGTGGAATATAAGCTTCTTTACGACAAGGACTGTTCACTTCTGTGTTTGTATCCATACCAACTGCTGCCACCACCACCCCCACTGGGATTTGAGCTTTCTAAAGGCAGAGACCATGTTTCTGCCTTCGTTGGCATCCCTGGTGCTCAGTACGGTGCCTGAGACATAGAAGGTGCTTAATAAATGCTCATTAGCTGACTGACAAGCCTAGCACAGAGCCTGACTATACAGCAGAAAAGAGAAACGCTTGATCAAATCGAGCCATTTCCAGAGACTCACTCAGTCACTCAACAGCACTTTCTCGGACCCTCGTAAGAGTATGACTCTTGAATTTCCCAAGGACACTCACCTGTGATCATGACTGTCCGGATCCGGGCACTGCTCAACTCTCTCAAAACTGGCTTGGTCTCTTTTTTCAAGCGATTTTCCATGATCAGAAGGCCTAGAAATGTTAACTCTGACTCGACTTCTTCTCTTTGGATTAAAAAGAAAAATAATATTTAAAAAGGACCCATGTAGTGATGTGGCACGTAAAAGATGAAATGACTGAAGAAACAAAGGTCTGTGTTTCTGAGCATTTTGATTTATTAAGCGATTCCTGGCGATTTCCCAAAAGATCGGGACGAGTTACCTTCCTCAGCTTTGGCGCTGGATCTCAAACACAGGTGGAGACAGACTTTTACACGTTAAAAACAATTAAAAACAAAAACAAAAAAAATACACATTAAATAAGACCGATTCATTCAAAGGAAACAATTCATCAAGATGCGAGGTTAGATAATCCGCTTTCTAATTGGAGGAAAGATCTGGGGCTTTCCGAGTTGGGAGGGGGAGAGTGAACAGATAAAATTTCATAAATCAGAAAAAAAGCGCCCTGCTCCCCGCTGCCAAGGGTCTGTTAGCAATCAAAGGATCACGGAAGCGATGACCGATTGACCAGGATGGAGTCGGTTTTCAGATAAGATGTGAGATTGCTTGAGATGTATAGTTAGGAAAAAAACTCCTTGCGTCAGTCTTCAGATCTGACTTAGCTTCCGGTCAGCATAACCCAGGACCTTGGTTAAGGGTCTCTAAGCAGCAGGTGGGGGCGGTCCAGCTTCCAGCCACGAAGGGCTGACTTCAAACAACGCAATAAAGTTTTCTTTCAATTCCCATAACTGAATAAACTTTTCTCCCAGGACAGAAATTGGACCAGACCCATAGCTGAATAGAGAGGGAACTGAGCCGGCTCCAGAGTTGAGTTACAAGATGGAGTCGGTGGCATTCACTTCATTCTCACCATGCCTTGCTGCTCCAATCTGCTTAATTCTCTCATTGACTAGAATAGGATATCTTGATAGCAAAGAGAATGTAAGATTTGGGTAAGCGCACCATGGCCACAGGGCAAGATGACCTGCCGCATGAGGCCCTGAACGACACCAAACATGGAAGACTCTCTGCTAGAGAATCCACTCCATGCCCTGCTGCAAATAAGGACTTTGACCCTTTTCCATGCAAGACTCGAGTGAAGCTGAAGTGCTGCTCAGGCTCAGAGCCGGGTTCTTGGTGCCAGAGCTCTGCAAACCCAAGGGTTTATGACAAATCCTGGTTTAAAAGTGACCAGGTTTCACCCTTTTGGTATTTCATTTCTGCAAGTGAAAATGCAATTTAATTCAATTCAACAAATACTTTACCCAGTGTCTACCATGCTCAAGGAACTGAGGCACAGACACTGACCTTGAAGGAAAGCTTAGCTGCACCTGGCAGGACGGGGTGGCCGAGTGTCTGGGTGACAATGGGGAAGTCACATGCCCTCTCTGGACATCACTTTCCTGGGGGGCGGTCAGACTAGGTGAGCACCAAGGTCCTGGAAGCTCTAAAATCCTGTGATCAGAGTATGTCTACCACCACATGCCAATGAAGAACAATGGATTTTACAAGGACACCGACTGCAGAGTGCTTACCTGGCATAAGTGCCCACCTCTGGGTACTTCCCTGCCTTTAGAGGTTTGTGAGCCAGGGCAATGACCCGGAAACCTTGCGTAGTATAGTGCTTTAGCTCCGTCTTGAAATTTGTGGGAACTGTTGGGAGAGAAGGAAATGATGAGCGCTAGGTCTCACTGAAGGCTCCCCAGCTCACATTTAGGCAGGCAGTTGATGTTTTAGCCTAGGCTGGGGGATCATTCCTGACCCCTGAAAACCTCAACAGATCTGTCCTTGCGACACTGATTACGGATAAAGATCTCAGCCAGCTCCAGCAGCTCAGAAGGATAAAACAACTATTCCATAAACACCTGGAGTACAGGGACAGTTGCATTTTTGTTTAGTAGCCCTACTACCTAGCGCAAGTACCTGGTACACAGTAGTGGTCAGTAAATGCTTATGGTGTTTAGTTGAGTTGAGATGCTGAAGAAAAAGGGTATGAGGAAGGAAGGGAGGGAGGGAGGGA
>CM053626.1:3454141-3471214 GCA_028646595.1 Phalanger gymnotis | reverse complement strand
GGGGAAGGGAAGGGAAGGGAAGGGAAGGGAAGGTTGTGACACAACCAGGTGATCCACATTTGTATGGTAAGGAGTTGTTTCGTCTTCTAGGAGGCAGAAGGACAGGGGAGGCAGGAGGGTAGGGGAGGCAGGAGGGTAGGGGAGGCAGGAGAGTAGGGGAGGCAGGAGAGTAGGGGAGGCAGGAGAGTAGGGGAGGCAGGAGAGTAGGGGAGACAGGATGAGGGCTTCTAGAAAGGCTCCCTTTGCTGCTAGGATGAATATGGAGCCCTCTGTTTGCCAGATGGAATTGTTTTCCAGACTGCCTTCAGCTCACTCCGCTTCTTGGACTCTGCAGACCAGACAGGCTGGCGAACTCCCTTTTCCCTGCGAACGACCATATCCTCCTGCTTTTGTGTCTCTGTATGAGCTTCTCTCAATTCCAGGAATACTCCCTCTCCTTATTTCCACCTTCCTTAGTTCCCTTCAAGACTGAATTCAAGTAGCACTTCTTAAGTGCTCATGGTGACAAGACCTTTCCTGATTCTTCTCATCCCCATCACCAGGCACTCTGGGGCCATAACAAGAGTCAGGAAGACCTGATATCGAATCCTGCTTCCAACGCTATGGGGCAGGAAGAGAGTAATTTAACATCTAAGTTTCATTGATAAAATGAGGACAACAGAACCTTTCCTTTCAGGGTGCTTGTGAAGATCAAATGTGACAATATTTGTAAAGTACTTTGCAAACCCTAAATTGATGTGTAAATACTGTTATTATTGGTTGTTCTATTCCTTCATTTCTGAAAAATAAATTACCCTGCATTTACATTCTATGTACTGTGTGTGTTTACATGGAGAAAGAGTCAGATTTTCTCTTGCCTAAAATATGGCCCCCAGATTATGAGGTTTTCTGCTGACAAGCAAACATAACAAAGGTAGGAAAATTGGTTTAGGGGATAGGGATGGAACAGTGAGCTCCCTTTCCCACCAGGCTGCACTCCTTCAGACATCTCCCCATTCCCTGGTGATCTCTTCATCCTGGAAGAATACTTGAGCCCTGAAATTCCTATCATGGAAACTTCCTCTGCCCCCTCGGGCCTCTCCTGCAGATGGGATGAGCCCTCCCATAAACCAGCCCAGTCAGCTCTTCATGTCCCTCCAAGTTGCATTCCTCTGCCTTTCTCCATCATACATAAATAATTTTGTACAAGAAGCCTCAAATAAAAGAAAAAATGAAAGAAACTGAAAATAGCCTGCTTCAGTCTGCATTCAGATGACTTTAGTTCTTTCTTTGGAGGTGGATGGCCTACTTCATCATTAGTCCTTTGGGATTGTTTTGAGAAGAGCTGTCATTCACAGGTGATCATTGTTACAATGTTGCTATTATCACGTACAACGTTCTGCTGGTTCTGATCACTTCCATTTGTATCAGTTCAAAGTCTTTCCAGGTTTTTCTGAAATCGTCCTGCTCATCATTTCTTGGAGCATAACAATATTCCACCACAATCATATACTGCAGTTTGTTCAGCCATTCCCCAGTTGATGGGCATCCCCTCAATGTCCAGTTCTTGGCCACTCTGTGACTTTCATTAGTTTGGTGGCTTCTATTGCTGCTTATTCTGCTAGTTCATCAAATGCCTTTGCTTGGAACTAATTGTAATCTCAGGCTGACTAAGAAAGTAAATGCATCAGTGGGGACACCAGGGAGAGAGAGAGGATTCTTGCTAGTTAAATATATATACATATATACACACACATACACACATATACACCTATATATACATATGCACATATACACATACACATATATACATGTACACACATACACACATACTTCTCTGTGTACATATTTTGTCCTCCCAGGAGAATGTAACCTCCTCCTCGAGGGCAGAAATGTTTTCGTTTTTTTTTACTTTTCCTCTCTAGCACTTAGTACTATATTTTGCACATCGTAGGCACTTAGAAATGCTTGTGGTGTTGAGCTAAACTGAAAGTAAAAAGACTCCAAAAAGAAGAAAAGCTGAAGAGATCTTTGGGTTTGATGAGAAATTCCATGTAAACAGCAATAACTGATCTATCATCAGTCAAGGAAGATGGAGGCAGAAATCCACAGAAAGTTGGCATTTGATCTAGACGAGCTCATTTGAATGCAAACGATTTTCTTATGCAAATCTATTTTCCCCAGAGAGCACACGTTAGTCAGACTAGGAATCAGCACAAATGGATTCTGAGCTGGCCCAGAAAGTGGATTCCCTGTGAATTTCATTTACTCTAACACACTGAAGCTCCTTCAGCCGCTTGCCTCCGTGTTCTGCATTTGTCCTTTTAAACTTTTGTTGTTACGCTCATTAAGCTGGGTTCGTTTACTGTTTGGAACTTGTTTTCTGGCCTAGAAAGAAGAAAAATCATACACTATGCAGTTTCATACCTGTTTCTGGTCTGCAAAAACTGGCCACCATCTCTGGGGCTCCTTTCATATACGCGTCAAAGTGGTCTTGGCCGATCTGTTGGGTAATAACTGACATCCTCTGCAGGCCAGAAGAAAATGGAAACTGATGCAAAATGGCGACTGCTTTTGCTGGAGTCTAGAGATACGCCAGAAGGGGGCAGTGTTAAGTCACAGCATCACAGACCTAGAAAGGACCCAGGGGCCCCCTAGTCCAGTCTGGATCTAGACAAGAATTCTGTCTACAACATTCCTGACAATTCTCTGCTCTCTGCTTAAAGTGAAAGGGAACTCATTGGCACCTGAGGTGGCCCATGCTCTTTTGGACCCCCCCCCATCCCCCTTTGCCTTGTCTCCTTCCATTTCAACATCTTCCATTGATGCTCATATGGCTTCTCAGCCCCACCTCCCCCTTTAAACACATCCCCGCCTTTAAACATTCGCCAGCATATCCATGACCTTTTTAATTCATGGTGCCCAGAACTTCCCATAACCCTCCAGAAAAGCACTGACCAAGGCAGAGGATTGAGGAGGGGGGCCTGTCACCTCCTCATTCCTGGATGTTCTGCTTTTCTTAACACAACACAAAATCACATGAACATTTTTGTCTGACAATGGCCTGTTCTACTATTACTTTATATTGTGCCCCTGGTCCACTAGGGCCCCAGATCTCTTTTATTCAAACTGTTTTCTAGCCATACTCACTAATGAGTGAATTTGAAGAGAATTCACAATAACAAATAAGGATTGTCCATGTCTTCTGATAAGATCTGAAAGCTCAAGGACTTGGGGTTTAGGTCCTTGCTTTGTGTTTCTATAATACACAGATTCAGGGACCTTGGCCACTGAGGTCCTAATATAGAATCATAAACTCACCACCACCCCACCCCACCCCCATTGTAACTGAAAACAAGCAAAAAACAAACTGGATTTGTGACCATCTTACAGCTTGAGGATAAGCCCATACCCATAAGAGCACATCCAATCACAAATTCATTGCAAAGGGGCATCTTTTCAGGCCTCCCCTAAGGGAGACCTGGAGCTAAGAGAGGAGCTGGGGCCTCAGCAGAAGGGAAATCTTTGAAATGTCACATGCTCTAAGACACATGGCCCCCATTATGAAAGGGCAGGTCTTACCTGGCTTGCTTGAGGGCCCGGTTTAATGATTATGCTGGAAGGTGGTATTCCAGAGTCACTAAAATCCACAGAGGAATCCTCAATGATCTGTTTGAAGACATTGTGAAACATTCTTCAGTGTGCTTCCAGATCCTTCAAAGCATTTCTGATTTAGTTTGATGGAGGAGACATTACTTAAGACCCTTCCCTACATAGTCCATTGTTAATAAGGAAGAGTACAGGCTGCTAGGATGGAGCCAGGGACCCGGGTGCAAACGTAGGCCATGTCACCACTTACTGCAGACCTAACTTAGTGACGGTGGACAGAGCCCTGAACTTCAAATCCTAAGACCTGAGTTCCAATCTTGTCTGTGGCTGCCTGTGTGCCCCTGGCCAAGCCTTTTCCTCTTTCTGAGCTTCAATTTTCCCATTTGTGGAAGGAGGGGCTTGCAGTAGATGATCTTTCATCACTTTTAGCTCTAGAGCGACCAGCGAGACATTCATCTTCCTTGGGCTCAGTTTCCTTTTCTGCAAAATAAGACCTCTGAGGCCTCTAGAGACAGATCTGTAACGCTTTGTGGACATTGTTAGATCATCACATGGGTCACGAGCCTCAGAAGATTAGAACCATGCCAGAAAATGTTTCAGTTGTTTCAAAAATTCACAGTGGCATGGAGGAGGGGAGCCTGTAGGAACCCCGTCATTAATTTGTCTAATTCAGTTAGCCACAAGGTGAACATCAACAGATGAAGCACATTTGGTTAAGCTCCAAGGCTTCTGTAATGAGGCCACAGAGTTGAGCCCCGATCACAAAGCCCATACAGCCTGGCTGAGATTCACATGGGGAAGACTCTTTGGTCAGCACTCTTGAGGTGAACCAATGTTCATTCATTTTACATTCGATGCATCCAAGAAGCATCACCAAGTTTCCTTAATGCAGGTTGGGCTACATGGCTGAAATTACTAGATAAGGCCATTGGGAAAAGTCTCTTGGGAACATTCATAGGATCATAAATTTAGAGCTGGAAGGAGTCTAAGAGACCATTGAGTCTGATCCTCTAATTTACAGATGAAGACGCTGAGGTACAGAGAGTTTAGGTGACTTATCTAGGGGCCCCTTGCTAGTAACTGACTAAGGCAGAATCTGAACCTAGGTCCTCCTGACTACATGTCCAGCCTACATCCACACTGCCCCTAGAAACTCAGTTGGTTTGGTTCTGATGCCAACCCTAAGATTCACATCAGCCTCAGGGACATACAAAGGTTGTCACATAGCCAGTGAGTAATGGGAGCAGGATTTGAACCCAGGGCTTAGGGACTTTAAGTCCAACGCTTCTCTACCCACTACATGCTACCTTCCTGGGAAAATGCATAAAGCTACAGGGGAATGAAAGTCTGGATGCGGGTCACGGGTTCTGCTTTTCTTTGCCTCTATGAAGGCCTTGACTTTACTAATAAACTCTCCATTTGGTTTTGTCTCTATAAAGCTGGCCGGTCTTGGTAAATTCGCCATATCGCATGGAGTAATCATCACAGCTTCTCCTTGTCATGGGGGGTTTGGCCTTTCTTTGTGTCTCCATTCTTCAGCAAGGTGCTTGGCAAGCCCTGAATGCTGACTGACAGACAGACCGAGCGCCTCTGAGAGACCACAGGGAGGGCAGGTACACCCAAGGGATGCCGCGGCTGCCCAGGCTGTTCCACCTTTGGCTCTCTCCCCCTCTCCCCACCCACCAAAAGCATCCTCTTATTCCTGAAGTATCTAAATTAACTTTTGGGGGCCCCACCATCCCCTATCACTCTACCCCATGACAGCCTGTCTCATACTATATGTCCCCCTCGGTGTGCATCAGCTCACAGAGGGCAGTCCAGGTGTCATTTTGGACATTTTGTATCCCAGAGCCTAGCCTAGGCCCAAGCACATAGCTTTCAGTAGGTACCCAACAGATGTTTATTGAATTTCTGGGAGCAAATGATTGGTCCTCTTCAGAAGACTCTTTCTCATAGTAATCACATGTAGAAGAAAACAGGACCTTACCCAGTTGGTGCCTTCAAACATCTTGACATCCAGAGGGTCTCCTTGGATGGTTCCATCCAGAACGATGAGGGAGTGGCAGCTGGCCATGGCTGCACAGAGGGGGCCCCAGGGCAGAGCGCTGCCCGAGGTGAAGCTGTGGACCTCCTGGAAACTGACAGAGGTCATGAGTTGAACAATATTCTTCCCCTGAAAAGAAGGGCTTGGGACAAACTCTACCCTTTACTGCCTATTGCACACAGTCACAGAATGTCAAAGCAGGAAGAGTCTGTTAAGTCATAGGAATATGATGCATATTTTAATACGATAAATATTTTTATTCAAAGCAAATTGTTATGGTATTTCTCTCTGTTATGCAAAGATGGGTAATGAATCCTCTCATAGAAACTGAGGGATGCCAGCCTTATTCATTAGGACTTCAGTTGGCTGGAACATGTACATGTTATCAACCAAAGCTTCTAGAGACAGTAAGCTGAGCTCCCAATAGAAGAGGCTGGAGGCAAATGCTTTAAATCCAACAGAAACTCACATGCACTTCTTGGGCTAAAACCAAATCCGGGAGCAGTGGGCCAAGCCTTGGCCCTGGAGTCAGGAAAAACCTGGGATGAAATCCCAGCACTTACTAATTCTGTGACTTTGAGCAAACAGCTGTCTGAGCCTCAGGGCCCTTGGCTGTGAGATATGAACAGTACCACTTACATGACCTGCTTCTCAGGAAAAGCCACCTTATAAACCTTAAAGGCCCAGAGAAGTGCGAGTCAGCATTATTGTTTATTGCTATTGCTTTCCCCCTAAAGCAACAGCAGAGTATAATGAATATGGTCAGAAAGTCATGTGCTCTGACCCTTATTGGCTATGTGACCCTGGGTAGGTCACTTCATCTGCCCCAGATAACTTCCAAACTCCAAGGTAGAGCTCGCTGCCTTTCCACGTAATAGAAGTCCCCTAGACTGATGAAATCACAGGGAGGGACACAAACCAGATACTCCCTCTTTGCTCTTTCCCCAGATGCCTCTGATACAACCCAGCTGTTGTAATTGACAGGCGTGCATGAGGTCTCATCAGAGCAACCAAGCCCTGAGTATAGACACGCACAAAGTCTTATAGAAGTGACTTTGACAAAAGGTAAGTGGCCCAAGCCAGTAGGTGCAAGCTGGCCCCACATCCTAGTGGGAAAAGCCTGTAGGAGAAGACTGTCTGCTAAAACCTGAGGACCCCAAGAGGAAAGGATGGCCATTTATAAAAGCCACGCCCGCCATTTTTGAAAAGGAAATAAGAAACTGCCTAAAAAGATATGTGAACTCTGACCTTTGTGCTTTGAAATCTCTTTAGGATGATCCCTGAACTAAGGCACCCTGAGGACATGGTCTGGTCACCCCCATTCGGCCCTGTAGTTCTGGTCTGCATTTGCCCTCACTGTTCCAAATGCCTCTGTTCACCACCCTGGGGTCAGATGTGTCCTCTATGACCTCCCTACAGCTACTTCTTCCTTGTGAGTCATCAGGGGGCATGCACTGCCACCATCTTGTGTCCTAAAAGGCATCTTGCCCTTTCCCAACTTTGACCCTTGGGAGACTGGGGTGATTGAAGATCACAACCGTTCGTCATGACTGGGAATACAATTGTGTTAACAATAAATAAATAAATAAATAAATAAACAAACAAACAAACAAACAAACAAACAAAAGATGAGGTGGGGTGCTTGGGATCATTGAAAATACCATGTGATCTCCCAAATATGAAACAAGAAGGTATCTTGCTCCTATCTAATTTTGGACCCAACTTGGGGTTCCTCTGTATTGCCTGTCCCAAATAGACCTGCTGATGTCATCATTCAGTGGATTGTCCATCCAATGGCATGTCATAGTTTAAGCCAGAGGCATCAAATACATGGTTGGCCTCCCATCTGGGACCAGAAGAAAATGTAATTGGGAAACATTTAACAAAATAAAAAACTACAATAGAACAAAGATAATATTCAGCTGTAGTTTTCTAAGGCAAGCAGAAGGTTCATGTCCCTGTTTCTCTTTGGCTTGACATCACTAGGCTAGACTACCAGCATTTTTCATCTATTTTTTCTTCCTCTATGGATGGCTAAGTTTCTCTTATCTGCATAGCCATGGATCTCATTAAGGAGACATCGCCATGTTCTGGAGATTGATGAAATCACCACAGCATCATCTGCACAAAGATCCTATGTGACCCTGCCTCATCTCTGTGGAAACCCTCTCCCCCAGGTCTCTGTGGATGTATCAGGTTCTCCACAACAGGGACCAATAATATTGGTGAGTATTCATCTCCCTCCCTCAGTGCCTTGCTGGGCATTAATAGTCGGTGCATTGTGGAGCAATTATCTACATACCTCTCTGTATTGGCTGAATAATTGGGTGTTACCTTACTCTCAGCTGCAAAGCATTGGGTCTGACCATCTCAAAGGCTTTTTTTAAATTAATAAAGAAGAAAAAAAATTTTAAAAAATTACTAAAGAAAGTTTTTGAGTTTTCTGCATCTTTCCATCGGTGGAGTGACTGCAAGACATGTTCTGTAGAGAATTATTTGCCAAAATCTGCCTGTTCCCTTCTTACAGGGCATCAGGGGTGCCCTAGATTCATATAGCGATCATTCCCATAAAGATTTTATAGTCTGTAAATTGCAGGAGTCCACAGTTACTGATACTCTTTTGTTTACCTTTGGGGGACCATTATGTTGACTTTAGTCTTTCCTCTTTGTTGGGGGTGGGGGTGGATCTCTTGCCCTCCCTGAGATACCTCATAAATCAAGTCCTTGACACCTCCGGGACTCATCCAGAGTAGATTTCTTTGGTGAGTACTTGGAGGACCCTCCCTGTCCTTCCTGACTCTGATTTCTTAAGAGCTATTTCTACTTCCTATAACATTGGAGTCAGGGGAGGGGCAACTTGGAGGCTCCACTTCCCTGCAGTCTCCTCTATTTGGATAATTTGAAGAAAGCAATGGTCAGTGTTCCCTTCAGAGCCCAGTGAGGGCCTGGCCAGCTCTGGCATCCAGATCCTCACCAAGCACAAGGAGAAAGCAGCTCAGGTCTGACCTCACTGACTCTTGCATTTCTCTCTTCTTCTTAAGCAGCCCTCACTGAACTCAGTCTCTCTTATACTTCAGGGCTCCCTTGTGTAAGACAACCCATGCTCACATTTCTGGGGTGCTCTAAGGTTTATAACAGACCTCACCCAGGCAGCTAGAGGCCGCCACAGTAGAGACAGGGTTGCACTGGGAGCCAAGAAGACCCTTCGCCAAGAAGCAAAATTAAAGTGGGGATCGGACCAACCTTCCTAATGTTTAGGGCTGCCTTGGAAAGGAATGAGTTCTACTCAATGGAGGTGTTCAGTAAAGGCCAGAAAACCCCCTGGAGGGGCGTACTGTGAAGGGGTTGAAATGCCATCTCATGGGATGCTATATAGGTGGTTGAATCAGGGGCTGTCTAGCCCAGTCTTCTTCTTCTGATAATCTCGGAAGTTCCTTCCAGTCCTGAGATCCTGTGATTCCATTCTCTGATAACGAGCCATGGGAAAGCTTTGAGTCCCTGGTCCACATGTGGACATTTTCATGGTGGATTTCTGCAGCCATATTTCCTCTCTTCTAATGGTGAGAATTTCAGTCTAGGCAGGATGAAAACTTGGCAGCCTTTTGGAAAATGTCTAAGGACATGTAAAGTCATGCCACCTGGAGTCAATGACCCCATCCAGACAGAGGCCTGGCCCTACTGCCTACCTGTCTACCTATCCTCAGAGCCTTCTCTCAGTGGCTAAGTCTCTAATATTGCCATTCTCGGAATACTGCCTTCGTCCCTGTCTCTGCCTCTGGTGCCTTCCAGGAATCATGGTAGCCCACAGTTATATTCAAATGAGGAGGACAAACAGCAGTCTCATCTATGGAGCTGAATCTTACAGACGGCTTTCCCTACATCAACTCAGAGAAGTGGGTATGTGGGCCCACACTCTTCTATTCCAACTAAAGAAGAAATTGTCTAAGCTGGTTCCACGAGTTCCCCTTTATCCCCTGGGTCTCCCTCATGCCCTTGGGATGCCGCTCTATCACTCTGCTCAACATTCTTCCTAGAGGTTACTTGTCTGCTTTCATGGCCTCCTTTTAAACCCTGGCCTCACTTAATTTGAGGAGGAGGCTAGAATTCCCAGAAGTCGCTCAGCCTCTGATCAATGCGACATTCAACCAATATCCCCTACAAGCTCAGTAGAGACAAATTCACTTACGGGTCAAGACACCTACCAGTTTCCCATCACAGGAACAGCCCCCCATAGATCAAGGCCATCTTCTGTCAGCGTACCTGTCTGGTGAAAATCAGAGTTGGGGTTAGCTTCGGTGCCTCAGCTTGGAAGAACAACACATGTAAAACAGACATTACACCCTCTGGAAGTGACCAAATCCATCATGGCGGGCACTCAGCCAGGAGAGTGGAGACCTAAATGTAGTGAGAAGAAATGTTCTGGGTGGGGACCAGCAACCCCAGCACTGCCAGTCAGCCCAAGGACTGTGAATTGTACTGAAGCCAGGCACCAATAGACAGAGAGAAAAGCAAGGCTTTGCTTTAATTAAAAAGGAACTGAAATACAATGAAGATACAGGTCACCAAGCCCCAGCTACAGATGAATGGTGCCATTATCATCTGTAGAAGGCATTGGTTTTGTTTCTTTGTTAAAAGCTTCCCTTATGATTTACCATCTGGTTCCCAAGCATTTAGTAAAAATGTGGGCAGGGTTAGGGAGGGCCAGACAGAACTGCAGGCTGAGCTAGGAGAAAGAGGAGGGCAGCCAGGAGTAGGAACAAACATTAATGAATGTGAAGCAATGTACTTTGGTTTTAGTCTGGAGCAGGGCCTGAGGGAAGTGTCCCAGGACCAGAGGCAGGAAGAGCCTGGGTTTCAAACCTGCCTCTGATACTTACTAGTGGTATGACTGTATAACCTCTCTGAGCCTCAGATTCTCTCAGCTTTAAAATAGGTCTAATAATATCTGCACATGGCAGGATCCAAAGTGGGAGATACTCAAAGGTCCCTATAAGCATGGAGTCACCATTACTCCACAGCCAGACCTGAGTCTTTATAAAACACAAAAGAACCTGTCACACTGTACACCATCACAAAGCCTGTGCTGAAGGTAAAGCAAACAACTAAATAAAAAACAAGACTTCTTTCTCAATACATTAAGGTTCCACCATGTTTTCCACTTTGGGGAAATTTTTCTTTCAGAGATTTTTGGGGGGAGATTTTTCTATTTGCTTAGAGGATAAATAGCTTAAGAAGCTTCCTCTGATACCACATAGTGGGTGGTGGTATCCTAGGCTTTGGAAGCCTGTGCCTCTGATACATAACTCTGACTGAGCCAAGCCCTCTGAAGAACCTTCAAACACAGGCCCAGGGAGGTGCTAAGACTGCCTTTTGAGGACCCCCCCCCATCTCAACTAAGAGGCACCCTCAAGTCCAGTAGGTGAGCCCCCAGCTGTGAGTCATGGTGGTTGTTTTCTGGACACAAGAACACATGAGACATCTACCCAGAGGCAATCATGACCACTTGCTCAGGCCGGTCCTTGAAGTCTGAGTATCAAGATTATTCTTGAGGTGCGCCATGCCCTTTGCCTCAACGTTTCACTAGATCTGTGTTCTCATCCCTGTCCATACTCCCATTATTGGTGAAAGTCACAACACATCAAAGCCTTCCTATCCTGGGCAGGGATGGGAGTGGGGGGTCCTTGTTAATTTTCCCACAGAGGATTTATCCTCTGAGCCCTTGGGCCTTCCTCTAGGCCTGGTCACATTTCACAGGTGCCAATAGGGCACTCTTCATCTGTTCTCACTCACTCCCTATGAGCCACCCTCTTTTTCCAAACATGGATCTCCTTTAGGCCATCCCTACAATCCTGTCAGCTCTCAAAGCCCAAGGTGAACGATGAGGTCAGAAGCTGTAAGCAGGTTCAGAAGAGAGCGGGAGCATGAGAAGTGAAGGCAATGAGTGCTGGCAGCCTCTTCAAGGGTCTTTGAGTCTGTTTTTAATGCTAGTAATATGGGTTTATTGCTGCTTTGTGAGGAGTCAAAAAGCTTACAATGCACATTGTCAGACTCAAGCAATACAGTCATGGATCTGAAACATCATTTAGGTATGTGGGGTAATCAAAGTCTTACACACACACACACACACACACACACAAAGTAATGGCTGTGGAAATGGAAATGATATGACTGAATGAGCATCCTGGTTTGTTTTTAAGCCTGGAATCATGTTGGGGACAACAAGGAAGTAGCAATTAGGGAGAGATGGAAGGTAAGAGAAGGTGTGAGACTAGAGGAAGTCTGCTGGAGAGGACCGGAAGGAACAAGATGGAGAGGTCATGGAGAAAGGTCAGCCTTGGCCGGGACAAGAGCCACATCTTCATCCCTGGGTGGGACAGAGGTGACAGCTGAGGAGGAGGGATGTTAGAAAGATGTGAGATGAAGAGAAGGAGAAAACAGGCACCTTAAACTAATGGTCTCAGCTTTTCCAATGAAGTATGAAGTAAAGCCTACTGAGCCAAGAGTGTGGAAGGAGGATATGCTGCAGGAGGCTTGAAGAAAGGCAAGAAGTTTTGGAATGGTCATCACAGTGAGTAGGCTAGGGGTTTAGTAGGAAGGAACAGAAGGATTGTCTTGCTACAGCGAGGAACCAGATGAGATTAAATAAAGTAAATCTAGTAATGCATATTGACATATGCTTATGAGTCTTGTGTTTTAAACATTTCTTTTATGTGGGAGAAATAAATAGCTGTCCTATAGCTGATCTGCATTATGTATTGTATACCTTTCTACTCCTTTTAAGAATAAGAGTCAAATCAAAGATTACTCGATTTTGTCCCCAAGCTCTACGGTGACTAAGAACCAACCTATCTAGGGACCTTATCACTTTAGGGGTCAGGTTCCCTCGAGGCTGAACATAGAACGTGCTCACAGGTACAGAGCTAGGGGACAAACACCCTAGCCCTCCTGAGGGAAACTGTAGTCTGCATTGTTGCATAAGCATCAGAAGTAAGGTCTGAACCCATGTCTATCTGTGGACTCCCAAGCAAGCTGGTGCTTATGCCACTGTCTAGAAACCTGGCTTTCTGATCAGTCCAGCCCCCTCCCCATGACAGCACACTGCCTAAAGAAGCCGGAGCAGGTGAGTAATTTGTACTAGGTGCCCAGGGAGTCAAAAGCAAAACTAGTCTGCCAGATTTGAGTTCTTTATTTTGTGCTCCATGGCCCTGAGCTCCAAATTGTATGAGTTACTCATTAAAATAGCAAAGAGCTTTGTGCAGTATTTCCCTGGTGAGTTTTGAAAGGGCACCAATCAGTGTGTCTGGGTTAGAAATCCCCTTGATTAATCGCTTTCAAAAAAAAAGAGTTTCAAGTTCAATCCAGATGGAAATGTTTTTCTGATGAATTAGGTTTGTTCTAATATCCATGTGTGAGAAGGAAAACAGAGACCATGGCCCGAGCCAAGGGAAGCGTGGGGTGGGCGGATGATTCTGTGATATAAAAATGAAGCTCATTTTATAACTGATCAGAAACAGAAGGAAACATGAGCTGGGTTGGAGTTCCTAAATGGAACAGAATGCAAATATATCTGTGTATACATATAATATATGTGCATGTTACCTGTATACACAAATATATATGTATATGTGTGTTGCAATGTGTGTAAATATGTCTATACACATATTGTACAATAGATGCATATATACACATGTGCATGTGTGTGAGAGAGAGAGAGAGGAAGGGAGGGAGGGAGGGAAGGAGGGAGGGGGACAGAGAGAGAGAGAGACAGAGAGAGACAGAGAGACAGAGAGACAGAGAGATTTATGGAATAAAAACAAGGCAGAAAACCTCTGAACAAGAACAAAAAAATAGGCACTAGATATTTCTATTATTTCTAACACATGTGGGGGCTCTGAGGTGGATAGGTTTTCCCAACTATTATACTATTTGATAGGAAATCAAATATCTCTGAAGTTCTTTTCTCCAGAGACATGTTTATTGAACTATAGAATCTTAAAGCTGAAAGGGACCTTTAGAAACCATCTCCTCTGTCTCTCTCATTTTACAGACAAGGAAACTGAGGCACCTGATGTGACTTGTCCAATATCACACAAGTAGAGAGGATATGACTAGGAGCCCCAAGATCTTTGCCTCGTACCAGGCTTCTTTTGTGCGCAAAGAATCAAAGCATCTCTGCACTCAGAGTCCTAGAACTTCACGAAAGTGCCTCAACTGCCATCCATCTAGGCCAACATCCGTGAACAAAACCCCCTTCTGCATCCTATCAGGCAGGCTACCTTGTCTCTGAAATAGGGAGGATAATCACATAGCCTGCATCATAGCAATGTGGTCAGCATCAAAGCTGAGCGCTTTAGGGTAGCTGGAGTCGTTGTTCAACGGCCAGCCAGTCCCTGCCTGCAGATTTCTGGTAACAGCAGCCTCTACCATGGCGGGTGCCCCTTCACCATGGACAGCTGTCATTGTAGGGGCTGCACAGGGGGAGGGTTCCTCCTCCTCTCCAGCCAAAATCATCAGCCTGTACGCACTGACTCTAGCGCTGCCCTCTGGGGCAAGAAAAACCAGGCTTTTATCATCCTTGTTATGAATATGCAATCAATATTGACTATAAATATTGTAAATAACTGAGGTATTAAAATGTTTGGTGCTTCAATGGTGATCTCAGATTTACAAAGTGATCTACCTGTATTGTCTCACTTTATTCTCGCCACAGAGCTATGAAGCACATTCTACTGTCCCTGGCCGTGGAGGCTCGAGGCAGCTGAGCAAGGATCTGAAGGAAGCTCTCCCAACTCCAAGTCTAGAGCTCGCTGTCCACAGGGCAGCCCTAAGAGGCTCTACAAACAATGGAAGACAACTACCACACTCCCCAATCAGGCTTTTCCTGGGCGTCCTCAGCGCCTTCCATAGACACTGTTATGGTCTGATTCCCAGTCCCTGCACCATCCTTTGGGTATGTTATTATTTTACAGATGGGGAAACTGAGGCAGAGAGCTAAAGTGATTTGACCAGAGTCACATGGCTAATAGCTGTCTTAGACAGAATTTGAACTCAGGTCTGACTCCCAACAGTCAGTTCTAGCTACTTTACCACTTTTTGACTGAATAATAAAAACATGGAGCTGCCAGTTGGTCTCTCTGTCTGTCTTTCTGTCTCTCTCCCTCTCTTTCTGTCTGTCTCTGTTTCTCTCTCTTTATCTCTGTCTCTGAATTTGTGTATCTGTGTCTCTGTCTCTCTCTGTGTCTCTCTGTCTCTGTCTCCCTCTCTCTGTGTGTCTGTCTCTGTTTGTCTCTATCTGTGGCTCTGTCTCTCTTTCTCTCTCTCTATTTATCTATCTATCTGTCTGTCCTTCTCGCTCTCTCCATGGTACCTTAAGATATCAGATGATTTAAGGCACTAGTGGAAAATCCCAGTTCACAAACGTAGATGTGCCATAGCCTTCTCTGAAAGACTTGTAAGCCCAAGACATGGGGCTTAGCCAAGATCTGCCTTGGTCCTTGGGCTTTGTGATTTACATATGAGCCCAGAAAAGCTGGTCAGCATCAGTTATTGTTGCAAGGAGCCATATTTAAAACTTTGAATCTTACAGATAGAGTGGCGGAGGCCTGGGCCTGGGGGCAGGGAGCCAGTTTCTCCTTCAGACTCTTCCGCTAGCTTCCCTGTGACTCTCCCATGTGCCTCAGTCTGCTCATTTCTAAAATGGCGGGTGGGTCATAGTGGGTAGATAATCTGTCGGAGCCCTTCCAGCCCTGACACTTTATGCTTGTATAAAACGAGGTTCATGTCCCTCTCCCACATCCCTCCCCCGAACAAACCACAAGCTGGGTCCTTACTTTGTCAAAACAAACGAGGTTAATTTGCCCACACATATTGATTCTTTGTGGGGAGATGCAAAAAATTTTCTTTTTCTTCAGCCTCTTCTGAGCATAAAAAATCCCTGTGGTCAAGGCTGCTGGTAACACTGGAGGAACAGAGACGGTGAGAAGGAGCAATGACATCGTCACGGTGTCTCTTGCAGAAGTCTGCGGGGGGGGAGACGGCACATGAGCATGGGAGCACAGGAAAGTGATGGGCCGAAGGGACCAAACAGACCACCACCCAGTACCCAGGCCAGTAGAACTCCTCGGGCCTCCTCTCAGGGGACCAATGTGGCTATGGCTCAGTCCTCCATCGTTGGAGGGTCCTGGGGGGGGGGCTGAGCAGGAGAATGGGAGACCATCCTCCTTAATGGAGGAAAGGGATGGAGAGCTTGTTGGGGAAGGGGGAGATGTGAGCCCAGCACAAGCTAGAGCTCTGCGATGCACAGGTCTAAGCATGCCAGATGCTGCCAGGCCAGTGCCAAGATATAAGGAGGCCCCTGTTATGCCCTGAACTTGGCATTACAACAATCCTTTGCGCTCACCATCTGGATGATCTCACCCTCTGGCAAAATCCCAGAATTATTCCACATAATTATTGTATCGTGCCAGGTGTTCTCTGAGCTCAGACAAGCACTAGACTAGTTTCCGTGAAGCCTCACTACAAATCAGACTTGTCACGTTGTCACTGTCAGTCCTCATTATCAGAATCCAATAGCGTAAGTGTTGAGATCTCCCAGAATGCCTCAGGTCCCCCACTAGGGGCAGGCCAAGCACATGTATCTAATCTTCCTCCTTGCTTGCAAGTGCTTCCCTCACTTTGAAATTAAGCTTCTGTTGATGCCTGACTCCCATCTCCGGCCTGCCCTGTTCAGTTCAGCCGCCCACAGCTTAGAGGCCGGCTCTATCCGACGACACCAGCAAATGCCTACAGCGTCTGGCCCCCAGGCTGGGCAGAAGGCCGAGAGCTTGAACACAACCCCTGCCTTCTCTCTCTCTCTCTTTCCCCACGTCAGAAAAATTGTAAAATGCTCAGGTTCCCCCGAGAACGCCAAGACCTCATTGGCTAAAAGGCTAAAAGGATCATAGCGCCGGCTCAGAGGCAGTTCAGTCCAGCCCCTTCGTTTTAAATTGTGGTGAAACTGAGGCCCGGATGGGTCATGCGGGCCATGCAGGCAGTCAGTGTAGGAGGCCGTATCTGACCCCATGTCCTCCTGCTTTGTGGCCTGTGCCATAGCACCCCACTGCCCCCCTGGGGCTAGAAGCGACCTCTGAAGCTCCTCAGTCCATTCTTGACTGAAACAAGAATCCCCCTCCCTCTTCAGTATTCCTGCCCAGTGGCAAACCAGACTTCCCTCGAAGACTTCCAATAAGGGCAAGTCCCCACCTCCCAAGGCATCCATACTACACTGGAGAAGCTCTAATGGTCAGGAAGGAATTTTCCCCTTAAACTGAGTCTAATTCTGCCTCTTTGTGACTTCTCTCAGCAAGCTTGTGGTGGCCTTACAAATACTTGAGTGTAAAGATCTGTCATCTTTGTCCCTCCTCCCAGCCCAGCCTGAGCCTTCTCTCCTGCAGGCCAAACAC